>JASCZW010013257.1:0-26171 GCA_034211315.2 Aedes japonicus
TAATGAAGAATATTCAAATAATGTCATGGCCAAAATGAAGGATGATTTGAGTTACGAATGGAGTCGGTGCTATTTCACGAAGGCCTGCATGAAATTGCGAAGTCGCCAGCGCCGGAAGAATCAGATAGTACCGGGATCTTGAAGGTTGCGAAGGCACGGGTGATCATCGGACTGCCACAAGAAGATAACCAGCTCTGCAATGCGATTCGTGCCCAAACAGCGAAGGTCACGTGAGATGGTCTGCCTAACTATCACTAGCGGTCGTCTCTCTTTCTCCAGCAAAGTGCACGTCATGTGGAAGTTGTGCTCCCGGGCCTACAAGAAAGTGGAAGCATGTCGGACCACTTGAATGAGATGACTTTTTGAATGCCTATCTACGCCACCGTGCTCGAGATGCAAAATATGACTTAGTTTTTGGAAGTTATTGGATATTACAGTTGGGGTTTCCTCTTTGCTCCTCATCAACGAATGATAACAAGCTGAGCTGCAACGACCTTTGGAGTCTAAACAACGAATCTTCAACTTCGTCGACTAGTTTTAGTGGATCTTGGCATAGCATTTGTTCTCTCAGGTAGGCTTCAACAGTATATGCCCATCGAGGCCTTGGATATTCAGATCTCTACACCATTCAACTCTTGCATTTATCGGTTCGTTGACGTATATCAACTATGGCATCATCCCGGGACAAGAGACCGCCATACCTCAAGCTGTTGATGGGCCAGCTTAAGAACATCCAAATCCCCTTGGACGAACAACAGCAAGTCAGGTCAACATCCGGTTGCAAAGGATTGATGAGTTGTGGGAGGAATATGAGGAGTATTTGGTAGAAGTTCAGGCTCATGATGATTTCGAGAATGATGATCAGGTGGTTGATTAGGCTACTACAGGACCCAGAGGAATTAGAACATTCCATGCGAGCTAATGGAACGGCGATTCACGGGCAAGGAACTCTTGACCATGTGCGTTTACCTCAAATCAAGCCCCAGGTTTCCACGGGGACATCGATGAATGGATCAGTTTTCGTGATATGTTTACTTTACTCATCCATCGGAAGACAGATTTGCCGGAAGTGGAAAAGTTCCACTATCTTAAATGATATTTAGGGAAAGAGCCAAAGAACCTGATCGTTTCGTTGAAGAACATGAAGACCAACTACCAGATAACTACCAGGGACATGCTATTAAACGATAACTTCAAGCAATTAAAGGAATGAGAGGTACAAGTTTTGTTCAGTTTGCCAACTTTGTCCAAGGAATCAGTAGAGGATCTGCATATCCTGACCGATGGATTTGAGAGAGTTGTGCAGAACATGGACCAGGTTATCAAACCTGAACATGGAATTGGTGATCACAACCCGATTGAATTCGGTAACTCGCCGAGGTTGGAAGGAGTATTTTTCGACCAAGGTCCAAGACACGCTAGTAGATCTTCCGGATTTCTTGCACCGTAGGATGCGGGTTCTGGAGTCACTACCAAGAAGGACTTCAGAGAATAAGACTTCTCATCAATTTTAACAACCGACGAGGCAGTGAACGAGCTGTGAAGGCCAGTCACGGTTCTGAATAATCATCTGGAGGACGATGTGCATTATATGAGGGGTACCATCCACTTTACTAGTGTTCTTCTTTTCAACAGTTGTCGGTGCGTAGAAGAGATGCGGTTTTGAAATCCAACTATTTATGCAGAAACTGCTTCAGATTTGGGCATCTAGCAAGCGAATGTCCCTTAAAAAACTTCTGTCGTAGTTGCAAGGGTCGGCATCATACTATGGTGTGCTCTAAACAGAAGTAGTTTCTGGATCAACTCAACAGTCCTTTAAGTTTTTGTTGCCTACTACGGTCGTCATCGTGGAAGATGATGAGGGTAGTCAGTTCCCGACTCGTGCTGTATTGGATTCCGTTTCCAAGAGCAATTTTATCGCTGAACGGTTGTGTCAACGGATTAAGACGCAAGGGGGAAATGTGGAAATGGTTGGGGATGGTTCGTTCGCGAGTAACGCGAGTACCCAAGGTTGGACGGGGTCCAACGAGATCAACCCAGCAGATCCCACCTTTTTCAATCCAAACTCAGAGGATATGGTATTGGGCATCGAATTCTTTTTTGATTTCTTTGAATCTGGTCGACGAATCCCACTCGGAGATCAATTACCAACACTAAACGAGTCAGTGTTCGGTTGATTCGCCTGCGAAGGCCTGATGAATCCAAATGAAGGCCTTAGCATCAATTGCAGTACTGCAACTACACAAGGGCTAGAGAGCTAGTCACACGGTCTTGGGCTAGCGAAGAGGTTGCCTATTTCAAGGTTCTGTCGTTGGATGACAGAAAATGAGGACATCTTTCGGAAGTCGGTTCACAGGGAATCCGGCGGTCGGTATTCTGTTTCGTTGCCGAAGGAGGCATTTTTCCGGATGGCCAAGTCAAGGGACATCACATTTCAGCGCCTTCAAGGCACGGAACGCAGATTTTTGACGCATGTTGGTCTGCGAAAACAGTACCATCAATTTATGATGGAATACATCCAATTGAGGCATAGGGTAAGACGTCATCTGGCGTTTTGCTCAACGACGCGCTGTTGGTTGGATCGATTGTATAGGAGAACTTACGATCGATTATGTTATAGAGTTGTGTAAGGCAAATCATGCTAGAGGTCGAAATAGAGAAAACGTTTCGGAAAATCTTAGTTCTACAGGAGGACAGACCGGTTCCAGGCATTCAATGGCACTTCAATCCGGGGGATCCGGTGGACGAGTACAAACTGAAAACTGTCACATACGGAAGGAAGCCTGCGTCGTTTCTAGAAACGCGCACATTGAATCAACTTGCAATGGATGATGGTACGTACTTGGACGACGTTATTACTGGAGAGGATACGGTAAAAGCTGCACGGCAGTTATGGGAGCAACTCAATGGGATAACTTTCAAGGGAGGCTTCAAACTTCGAAAATAGGCATCGAACAATCCATCGGTATTGGCAGGTGTCTCCAAGAACAGTTGAAAGGTTTCGGAAAGCATTAGTCTAGACCCTGATCAGACTGTTAAAAGTTTAGGTCTGACTTGGATACCCATCACCGATGAATTAAGGTTTCAGTTCAGTATCCCGGAATGGAATACAGCAAACAAGCCGACCAAACGTCTGGTTCTTTTGATCCGCTAGGACTACTTAGAGCTGCAATCACTATAGCCAAAATTATCAAGCAGCTTCTATGGATGATCAAAAACGAAGACGACAAACTATTGGACTGGGATCAGTTACTGCGTCCGACGGTGGGTGAAATGTGGAGGAAATACTATATTGAGCTTCCTTTATTCAACGATATCCTTATCGATCGTTGCTTTATTGTTCCTGGAGCGAAGTAGATCGCGCTTCACAGCTTTTCCGACGCTTCGAGTAAGGCATATGGAGGATATGTCTATGTAAGAAGACATGTTTCGGAAAGAAAACGCATAGTTCGACTGGTGTCGTTCAAACCCAAGGTACCACTGCAGACACAGTCGATTCTAAGGTTAGAACTGTGTGGTACACTAGTGACTGCGCTAAAGTACGAAATTTCACGAGGATTACCGCTTCAGCATACTTAAGGAGGAACTCAATTTGTGTTTTGCAGTGGACACAGGTTGAAGAAACCTCCGGACTGTTTGCCTGTATCACCTAACCAATTCGTATTGGAAGAGTCTGAGGACGAAGCACAACGAATAGCGGTTTGCACTGGAATAAACAAGAAATTCATCGATTGGAACTTGGGAACGCTTGCGTCGTATTCCAATCTTAGTCGAAAAACAACAATATGGCAGCCTTCATTCAAGATACTAGGACTGATCTTTGAGGAAGAGTATCGGTAAAGAAGTTTGAGGAAGGACATTTTTGCTGATGATTGGAAGGCATTGCTGAAGGGTATATCTGTGGCAGTTGCCGGGTAGATTTGATAACGGAACGGGGCATTGTTGAACTGCATCCGTGAGCCGATGGAGTGGTTCGTGTCGTAACAATTAAAACTGCAACCGGGTTGGTGAAGCTTCCAGTAGAGAAATTGAGTTTGCTGCCTATTCATGACCTTGAACAGAATCAGCAATCCAATGAGTCATCAGCATAGATCTACATCCTTCCCCGTTCCTATTCCTATAGAAGAGGATTTTCTCTTTTCAGAAATCGACTATTTCAGGGTGGGTGAGGATGTTTGAATGTAGCCCCACCTTACTACAGCACCGCAGCAGCAGTCAGCTGATGACCAGAGTGATTTTTGTGTGAAGCGGCAGTTAACCACAGACTACCGATCGAGTGTGGAGGCCGCGCGTGAAAGTGCCCTGTAGTCCAATTTGACGTACGTCTCGTCATCCATGATAATGCACATGTCAGTTTTGCTCAAAACGTCGTCGTACAGCTTCCGAGCCCGACCTTCCTCGGAATCCGCCTGAATTTGGCTGCGTTTCGTACGACTTCAGAGAATTTCGCTCCTTTACGCGTTGGACCATTCTAATCGACGTTCAACACTTTTTTGTGCTGTCTCTGATTGATACCTCCTTTTTTTCTTAAAAAACTTTCCAAATTTGTTTGTCCAAATTCGGGTTTGACGCACCTGTTTTTCTTCTCTCTCTGCTCGACTCAGGACTCTGGTACCGACTATGACCAGTTGTTTGCTCCTGTGTTGCCATAGACAACTTTCCGAGCCCTATTAGCTGTAGCGGCGAAGCAAGCTGTGGCTGTTCGCCAGTACGATATCAAGGCTGCTTTCCTGTACGGCACTCTTGAAAAGCAGATCTACCTATATCTTGCCTGCGGAATTGACTCGACTTGGATTCAATAAGAGCGAATCCGATACGTGCTTGTACGGAAAGAAAACAACTACAGCACTGTACTGAACTACAGCAATAAATTAAAAAGTCATTCTCTTCAATTTGGTATGAAATCAACCAACTGCATTTGGCAGCACTGAGATCTGAAATCCACGTAATTTTCTGAACGATGGTTGCTGGGGAGGAAGAAATAAGGTTTGCCATGAAGAAGCAGCGTGAATTGAGGGAAGCTCAAATGACCATCCGCATGAAAAAGGGTCCTTGTAGAACACAAGTTGCGGTGATTAAGCTTCCAATTGAAGTATACAAAGCTCGGAAGATCGGAAAAATTAAAGTAGGCTAGTCTGCTCGCGGAGTGTTTTTCAACGAACGGAGGTGTGCTTCAAATGTCAAGAATTCGGCCAAATTGCACGAAACTGTAAAGAACCGGACAGGAACAGACTATGCAGAAGATGTGGAAAAGATAGGCAGAAACCCACCAGAGTGCCTGATTTGTGCAACAAGAAACTAGGAAGCCAAGAATTACGTTACAGGGTGCCCAAGATGTCCGAGGTAGGACAAATAACCCTCAACCACTGCGACACGGAACAACAAATACTACGGCAATCCTTGTCGGAATCGAAGAGCAATGTAGCCATTATTTCAGAGCCATACTAAATCCGAACAGTGGCAATCTGGACAATGGGAAGATACCCTCTTCAAGAAATTGTGCAGATGAAGGCTTCGTAATCAACGGACTTTTCATCTGTAGCTGTTACGCCTCTCCACGATAGACAGCAGTTCAACCAGATGTTAGACAAACTCAATGAAGTGATATCCGATCAAAGGCCAACCGTCATTGCCGATATGACTTCATTGGTAGTCCGGTCGAGTGGTGCATCCGCATCACCAACCGAAGGGAGGTGTAGAGGCCCTAGCAAAGCTTAATGTAGCCAGCGAAGGGATCGTCAGCACCTATTACCGGGAGGGTCGAGAATCCATCATCGATGTTACTTTCTGCAACCTGTGTCTGTCAGAAAGATGACCTGAAGATGTGCGAGAACTATACCCACAGCGATCATCGAGCAATCCTGTACTGCATTGGGAACAGGGCGTAGATCGAGTCATGAGTCAATGAGCGATGGTGGTAAATAGCAAGCTTGAAAAATAACATGTCCGTAGAGCCACTTCACTTGACCCTAAGAACGGACGAATTGACAGCAGCACTAACAAGGGCGTACGACGCAACTATGCCAAAGAATGGACGCCCAGCCTACTGGTGGACAGTTGTCTCCGTATCAGGACACAAGGCCAAGGACTTGCAACGACACCGAAAGAGAGGAACGCTAATTTGTTTACAAAACCAAAAGAACTACCCTCAAGAAAGGAATCAAGCTCAGCAAGAAAGCCTGTCTTGAGGAACTTTGCCACAACGCTAACGTGAATTCCTGGGTAGACGCCTACAAAGTTGCCATGGCGAAGATGAAAGATCCAATAGTGCCATATGAAAAGTGCACGGAGAAGATTACAGGCCATCATCGACGGACTGCTCATGCAGCACGAACCAACGACCTGACCACCTTCATGGTACATGGAGGAGGTAAACTACGGAGAAGAAGCTCGAGTAACCAACGAGGGTTTAATCGACGTGGCGAAAGCCGTGCAAGGGTAGAAGGCCCCTGAACCAGATGGAATCCAAAACTTGGCTCTGAAAACAGCGATACAGGAGAACCCAGAAATGTTTAGGATCACATTGCAGAAATGCATTGACGAAAGTAACTTCCCCGACAACTGGAAGTGACCAAAGCTGGTGCCTTTCGTAGAAATTTCGGCATATAGAACGGCTTATCGAACATGCAGTTCGGATTACGGAAAGGCAGGTCCACTGTGGAGGCCATCCGAACGGTAGTGGTGGCTGCGGAGACGACCCAGAGGAAACAGCAGCAAGTCAGCTGTCCATAGTGCTGCTGGCAAAAGGCGAAATCAGATCGCTCAAGAAGTAAAGCCTGTTCACGTTAAATTTCAGACATTTTTTTTCAGTGTAAATTTTGAATTATTTCACGGACTGCTGAAACGTTTCACTTATATGACAGCTTGAAATCTCCACTTTATTTCGTGGTACAACATGTTTTCGTTCTTGTTACATTTAGAAAAAATGGCGTCGAATCAAGTGGAACTTGTAGGAACGGCAGCAAAATCCGATTTGTGTTTGGAAACATTTGACCAGCGCTTGACTGTGGATCGGTAGGTTGGAAGTAGGACAAATCAAAAAGTTTGCTCCCGATAAATGGACAAGAAGGTGGTAGCCATTATTGAGGAAAATCCCAAAATTTCTGTTCGAAATGTGGCTCGCAAAGTGGGGAAGTCGAAAGCATACGTACAAAAAGTGAAGCAGAGGCACAGGATGAAGGCGTACAAAGTGGAAACGGTGCCCAACTGTGATAACACGCAAAATTCCTAAGAAGCTTTGCACCAATTTTTTGCAAACATTTTCTTGTATCAAACGTGGACCGTAAGGTAGTCCCAAAGAATCTGAAGGGCAACAAAGACTAAGGGTTCAGTGGGATCAGAAGTCTCTACATTTACACTGTCCAAGACCCTGAGCACACTTCAGCACAAGTATACTTAGTAAGGCCTATGAATAGGTGCAGGCCTCTGTGTTGGGCTAGTCTATAAGGATTTCCGTAATCTCTTTAAAAAAGATCGATAGATAGATAGATAGATAGATAACTCACAAAAAGGTCCACGTAATTAAAACAAACGGCCGCTCCGATTGTATAAATATGCGTTTATTTACCACTTCTTCTTCCTAGTAATATATTTGCAATAATATCTTAATAAAAAAACGCAGTTCTAATGCTGAGTGTACTTTAAAAATTCGGCCCCTTCTCTCCCTTTCATAATACTTGGTAAAATTTCAATTAAAAACGAACGTGTGTGTGTGGAAAATCAGCGTACTTAATTCTCTAAAATCTTACTTAAAAACTATTCCCGCACATCTAAACACCTAGTTTTGGCTTGTCTAGTTTCTTTTACATCGTTTTTCCCGTATTGGTTTTACTTTTTTACTTTTTTTCCACTTTATTTCGACCTAACAATCCACTGACAACAATCGGAACTCTCATTCCACGAGATATAATGTATGCATACGGAAATTCAATAGCGAAAGAACGGGAGACGGGGGGAGGCAATGACTTAAGCTTAAGCGTTACGCGAAAACGGATGAAAAACTTAATGCGTTTGATTAAAAAGAGTTCATTTTTTTTTTGGTTTGCTTTGGCAGATCATGCGATGGAATCGATTCTATGTACACTTTCGTTTGTATGTTGGTTTGTTTAATGATTCGGTTAATGCAAAAATTTCATCGAAAAGAGTTCAACTTGTATCCATTACTTTTGATTATATGTTTTCGGTTTAAATAGTTTGAAAAAAAAACCTTCTTCAGCTTCAATCGCTCGGGCGGTTGTCAGTTCCAATGAGTGGTTGGCTTTTGTTGAATACTACAATAATAAAAACGGTATGTTCCCACAGTTTGTCATCATCTGATTCGATTGTTATTCTATGTGATTTGTTTTTTTTTTTCGTTATCTGGTTTGTCGTTCAACAGACGCGCGTTTGACTATCCCACATGTTTGTATTATGTGCTACAACTTAAATCCGTTCCGCGATGATTATGATGATGATGATGATGATTCGACTCGACAAGAATGTCGGGGTTATTCGGCTAACTAACAGCTGAAAATCGCAAAGATGGGCTAAACCGTTCACGGTGGTCAGTTTTGTTAATTACACAGTAGGCGTGTGTTGCCCTGATCATGCTGTTTTGACACATGTTGATGATTTTTCGCTTTCCATCGCCGTCTCGAGATGACCGCAATTTCCGGCCCTCTCCTACGGATTGTGTCTGTTTTGATGCCGGAAAATTTTAAACAAACATCCGTTAACTACGGTAAAGTCGATCAATTTCGTATGCGAAAATTGCGTGTGGCAGTCTCAGTCTCGATGAACCACCGACCGGCGCCATTGTTGTAAACAAATGTCATTTTTAAGCCGTTGTTCGTTAGAGGAACTGACCTACTATGTATTTAGTGCTCGTGGCGTCGTCGTGTTACTCATCATCGTTCTAATATTTTGATGGCATCCGGTGGCGGCGGGGTACTTTATGGTCATGATTGGCTCCGGAGATGACACACGTGTCTGTGTGTGAGTATGTTTGGCCTTGATTTTGGCTGGTACTTTGATACAGAACGAACGGGAATGAGCATTCTTTGTGTCGGACAATTTTTCGTGACTTGTGCGTGAGCGAGCTCGTGCTTTCTTTCGTTTGTTTACAAACATGATGTTGCGGACGATGAGCGGTAATGGCCGTTTTGAAAATGTTAACCTTTTTTTTGCTGCGATTCTGAAGTCAATTATGCTCTCGCGATGGGCTGTTTGTTTGAACACTTTTGAACACATGCGTTTCGAGACGCCTTTGTTATGTTTGCCGGAATCGTTTCGATTGGTGTTATGAGATTTAAAAATTGTCTACTCTGTAAGTCTATTTTATGATTTGGATGATTGGAATCATTTTTCGATTTCAGTTAGTTCTGATATCGATTCATTAGGCTAACGTTGATGATCAAACTTAGGTACATATTTTGAGTACAATGCATTTGAAACAAACACACTTAGAAATTATGAATTTTACACGTTATTCAGACTTGATTAGGGTCAAGGAATGTTGTGTCCCGAAACAGAAACAGGCAAAAGATTTGTTCGGTTGCATTGATTATCTCGTTTCTTTTGACTGCTTCTTATGTCCTAAAGGCCGCTCGAATGTAGCGATCTTATATGACCGAAATTTATGACTTTTTGGAAGTATGTAGCCACCAACATTTCACATGTACAAGTTTGTTTGTAAAGGGATAATCCCAAGGGTAAGTCGCTTAGAACATTGTGCCAGCCACGGTGTCTTACACACTAGACGAACATGTTTCCTAACAGCAGCGCTTCGATTTTCAACCCATACCACATGTGTGGCACAATGAGGCACACTTTTGACAGTTGAGCTTATAGAAATATGAAACCAGCAACCTTGTCAATATGCATTTCCTGGTTGCCAGGATCAGTAGAAAATAACAATTTGGGCTGTCAACACATCGGCACCTTCGGCACGTTACAGGATCTCCAGCACATTGCAAGGCTTGTTGACACACTCAAAAAAAATAGCACAGGAGAAAAGTGTTCTGAGCGATCCACCCTTGGATAATCCTAATGCGACTGAAAAAAAATCTCAGTTTTGAGGACGGGAATCGCACTAAACATTGTGTACCTACTACAAAAGTCATGCTCATTGTGAATTTTATTGATTTTGGGATTAATAATTCTGTGGGATTTTGAAACGTAAGCTTTTGCTTGAAAGCGAAACTAAACAAAAGCCATAAACAGTGGTGGTAAGAGTACAGCATTTTAACATTTGCTCGGTGATATTTTACATTTTTCATACACTGAAAATTTATTTTCGTTAAATAGCTTTTGAGCGTTTCGTAAACATGGATTTTATACATAGAACAAATGTCTCGTATATTGTATGAAACATTCATAATGCTTGTTATCTGGTGAAACGCTATGATAACACCTTTGTGTAAAATGCACGAAATGAATTTCATGAAGACCAGCCAATCGCTGTTCCTCTTTTATACCGTACTCATGCATGATGGTGCTGCTGTTGATATGGCCGGGAATAATTTATTTATCCCAAAATAAAAACTAGAACGCTGCCGAGAGCTATAACTTCATGATCATTAATCAAACATGTTCTCACGAGTCAGCATGGCCTAGTGAGATCAACCACGGATTTAGAATCAGCACTTTCAAAAAAATCAGGATCGAATCCCATGTCAGAAACATTAAAAAAACGCTGGACAACTCCACATGGTTGCTTTTTTTGTCAATTACATTTCGAGTCGATAAAGTAGATCTGTCAGTCCTTCATGTAACCATAGAGAACAGACATCCAGGCTCGAACATGTTTCCCTCAATTTACTGTGTAAACTTTCAAAAGCAGACCGTTGGCAAAACAACGCCGCATAGTCTAGGTTTCACCAAACTAAAATTGACAGGCTATCAAATCTCAACGGGGGCAAGTAGCGCAATCAACATACGATTCACCAAAACTAACGAAAACGAGCTGTAATTTCAAAATGGCAGTTACAGAAATTTAGACACGATGGGCACTTCAGCTTGGATGTCTGTTCTCTGTGATGTAACCACCATAGAGACGTTTCTTTTTAATTGGTGACCAAATATTCGTAGCTCTTCGTATTGTTTACGTACAATTTACGAATGTTCTTTCTGTGTCGACAAAAGCTTCGTGCTTTTGACAGTTGCTTCATAATAAGGACAAATCAGTTTCGTTGCAAAAACTTCGATTTCGTAATATAAACTAAAATTTATTTTCAGTGCAGTGACCATACGGAAGACACACAAAAGCGAACGGCTATGGAAAATAAATGTAATGACATTTCTGTACATATTTCTACCGGCGTGGAAACATTTTCGCAGCCGTGGCCGTAATTAATGCTTTATAATTAACATAATATATTGTCGTTTAGATTTTCGATGATTTCTAGCTTATAACTTCATGTATGTGAAGTTTATCGAATGGAATTCAACATTATTAATGGACAAATAAGTGGATTATTAATCCAATACAGTGAAACGCAATCTTGCAACTGTTTGAAATCAGGGTTGCCACTTTATTTTTTGTTTCCATCTTTATTTTTTGCCAAAAAAAGACTTGTTTATCTGTGATTAACTGCAGAAAATCTTGGCAAAAATCATAGCTCCAAACTTTTACTGTTAAAGTAGAATGGCAACTTTTCAGGTGCCTGAATTCTTACGCGCGTCTTTTTATAATTGCTATTGAGTTGAATGCAAAATATAACAGATATCTTGAGTAATTTATGATAAGTACCTAAAAGCCATTTGTAAACAATGACTTTAAATGTCGATTTCTCTTGAACCTTAAATCACTTTCGTATATCGAGTGGAACATCAGCTAGAAAAATGTTAGTTCTACCATATGGAGTAGCTGAATATGGTGGGATTCTACTGATTCGCGAGATACCAACAATTAAAGCCATTGTTTACATTTGGCTTTTAGGCCCAGATCACGAATTACTCAAGACAGATACTCATCAGAACACATATATTGTGATTGACCGATACAAAACGGTCTCAACAATAGGGCTTATGTGTGTTTATCGGTTTTCCTACATCAAACTGTGGTATGAAATGTTAAAATGAGGATTAAAATAATACCTTTTCAGATGTTAATAAAAAAAACAAAAAAATCATTTCATCATTAATGCAGTACTAGCACCGACAAACCGACATGAAACTCAATCTTCACTATTGATCAAGAATCCATAACGATCGATTCAAATGTGCAGCGATCCCATCTATTAAAACCTATAGAATCATGTTATCTAGATCAAATAAATGTGTCCAGAATAGCTCAGCCATGAACCTTCTTACCAATTTCCCAAGAGAGTTCGTGGCTTCAATAAAAGGTTTTAGCGAACACGAAGATAGATGTCAGTAATATGATTTGAACAGAAACATTGAGACATTTTCTATTGGCATTCATGTCGGTTTGTCGGTGGTACTAGGACAGGACCTGTCAGCTCAGAGAGAGATGACTTCTTATATATTTATGATTGCTATGACACGGGGGTCGCTCCAGTGTTGCCAGATATGTTTACACAGTAATCCCATTGAAAATAAAGTAATTAAAAACATTTCTTTTGTCGTTCGGGAAATGAACCTGCATCAAACTAAACGTTAATTGATAAGGTTTCATTGAATTTCATTGATGCTTACGCTGCAAATTCTACTGTGGGGAGAAATCTTGAGCAAGAGAATGTCTTCCTCACGTGCGTTCTCAATGCAGGCACTTCATTTCGAACTGATTTAAAATAAACCACTGCAAAAATGAACTTTTGTTCTAGTTGTCACAAACGAAAAAAGTGAAAAAGCAGTGACTACTAGCAACACCGCCAAACCAACAACAAACTGCCTGCTTGTAACATAACTCGGAGGCGGTAGAGGTGGTTGTCAAAGCGACCAATAAAAAACGGTCTTTTTTGATAGGTTAATGGTCTTGTTTTTGACTAACAGCTGGAAGGTCCTGTCCTAGATGCAGTACGGGTGTTACGTAAACATCGTATTCTCGCAAATATGTTGACATGCTGTCTGTTACAAATAAACAACGGAGCGGTTGCTAAGCAACATTCGCTCTACATGGAACCAAGGTAGAGTTCTCTCACTTTAGCTGTTTTGTCTACAGCTGGAAAAAAAACCAGAAAATCTTTTCCCGTACCTATTTTGTTGGCTAAGCAACATTGGCTCTACATGGAACAAAAGGAGAGTTTTCTCAACAGCTAAAAAACAAAACTGGTTGCTTCTGGTATCAGAAAATCCAGTAGCTATTCTTACGAATACAGCAAACTGCAACGGACATGCCTTGGAATCAAATCCCAATAACTCCATTGAGTTGGACGAATTGGCTGGGGCTTACTTGCTATCGGCAGATGTCGAAAGCGGAAATGGTGACGGAACATTCGTTGTCCCATCCGGATATGACACACACCACAGCAAAAAGAATATTCTTTCAAAAGGAAATTAGTAAAAAGATCGCAATGAACTTTCTTGCTTCTCATCTGCTCATTTGAAACACAGCAGTTTTCTCCAACAATTTTTCAAATCATCCGTCCTCAGCTCACGAAACTCATTTTCTATGGCCTGTTCCTCACCGCTTTCAAAGAGGATCTGATCGAGTAGTACTCCTTCAAAGTGTGCAACATCTTGGAGCAACGCTTAATGCAGCTGTCAGAACTGGATTCGTTCAGATCAGAGCGCTTAAGCTTGTATTACACTGTTTGTCCAATAGCCAAATATTTGGCATAGGCAGCTAGACAGCTGACAGATATCATAGATGTTTGTCAGATGCCTATCTGCCTATGACAAATATTTGGCTTTTGGACAAACAGTGTAATACAAGCTTTAGTAATCTGTTTAATCAACTTGGTATAGGAAGCACAGCAGATCGAGTAGAAAGCCTTTTTCCTGGTATCATCGAGAGTTCCAGTTCTAAGCATTTCTCCTGCTGCAACCCCGATATATATATAACTTCCGACTTCTTGCGAAGATGTTTCTCTAAATCAGAAACTCCTAAATCCGGCACGTATCTTAGGTACTCATGCTCACATATATTAGCAAGGAGAAGTATTAGGGAGCCTTCAGCTGATTGTTCGGGAATTCCAGAACTTCTGGACTGAAAGAAACGGTTTGGTTCATTGATAATGGGAATCGTAATATTAGGTTTGATTGTTGTCGTAGTTCGGTTGGAACGAGAAAAACAACACGAGCCCCGAAAACCGCTCCGAATTATTTTTGATAATTGACTCCAACGATAGCCCCATCTGATGGTAGATGGATGCATCACTTTTAAAGACTTAATTTCTAAGATACTTTGTATCATCTGGAATTCCTTAGATTGTATAGGAACGGATCAACTGTTCCAGGTACAATGGCAGCTTTTCGTATGCATAGCTTGCATAAGCAGCCAGTACACTTGATAATTATAAAATGGGAACATTTCAGCAGTTTCTGGACGGATCGGTCAGAATCCATCAATACCAATGCTCCATCTGATTCAAAGCTTACAAGCCTTTATGTTGTTAATCGTTGCCATCGATGTGGAACTGTTTTACAATTGCGCAATATATAAATTGGTTTTCGCACTGCAAGATTACATTAAACATAACAAAAAATCAAATTCGAAATAACTGTGCTTTAAATCACAAACATAACTATCGAGAACATAATTCTAACTATCCAAAATTCCTCTGCACGAATGCATGGAAATGCTGCTAAATTGGAAGAACAGTATTTTTTGCAGAATTTTTTTTAGGAAATTCTCTTAAGGAACATTGACCGGAATACTTGAAGAAATTAATGAAGCATGTTTTGAATAACTAAATATTAGGATTCATCCAGATATCAGGCAAAATTTGCGGATCTTTTGAAATTCAGAAATAAACAAATGAGATTATGGAAATCATGCAAAACAATCTACTCGAATTTCTCTACCAAACAGATTTTTTTCCAAGAATTACGTCAGGAATAATCTTAAAGTTTTTGTGTAGTTCTTTCATGTGTCCTCCAGAGATTCCTTAAGAATCACGAAACTTAGCAAGTTTAGTTACATAAAAATCACCACAAGAATGTTTTGAAATACTGCCGATGAGACGCCAGAAGAAACTCCTGAAAGATCCTTAGAGCATCTTTTACAACCTCCTGAATCATAGCTATAGAAACGCCAGAAGGAATGTCTCAAGAAAAGTCTGAGAACTTTTCATAAAATTATATAAAAAATTCTATAAAACAAACTTAAAAGATAATCTCAATAAACTTATGAGAAAATCATTTTGTCACTATAGTTTTAGCAGGGGCTGAATATTCAAGAACCAAATGGATAAAGTTTTTGGCTCCAGAAGTACCAGCACATCGGTCCTAAGCTCGGTCCCAAGCCTAATGAATTTCCCAAAAAATTTAACTCACAACGAAGAACCTTTCATATATTCTATCAAATTAACAAAAGGAAACAAAACAAACACAAAGATTCTTGTACAGAAAAGCAGCAGAATGCATTTCGAGGTGCAAAGTGTCAGGTGCACTTGGGACCAAGAGTTCTACAACAGTAAGCTGATTTCAAATTCTAGAGACGAGCCCATAGTTTTTCGAGCATAACTTAATAACAAATAAAAAAAACATCACCATAATTTCACCAATGTAAGCTTATGAATTAATGAACAAGAAAATATTGTTTTCAACAATTTTCTGACTAAGGAAATTCGTTATCCGGCTCTTACAAGCAATTTTCTTTCAAATCGGCTCTGCAGAAAAAATAATTGTTCTACGATGAATCGTTCTTGAGCTATGAATTTTCGAAGTTAGTGATGTTCAGGAAAATCGGTTAACTTCAATTGGCGTTTGCCAGGAAAACTGCCAACCCTGAATTTTTTTTAATACTGTGTTTTGTTCATTTATCCGTGAACCTTACGCGTGGACAAAGTTTCGTAACAACCTGAGACGTTTCGGTCCAATTTGTACGATAATAAAAAAAATCCTCAGTTGTTGATTGTTGGTGACAGTGCAAGGGTAAGACGCTCAGAACAGTGTGCCAGCCACGATGTCTTAGAGACTAGACGAATATGTTTCCTAACAGTGGCACTTCGATTTTCAATCCATACCACATGTGTGGCACACTTAGGCGCACTTTTGACAGTTGAGCTCATAGAAATATGGAACCAGCAACCTTGCCAATATGCATTGCCTGGTTGCCAGGCTCATCCAAAAATAACAATTTGGGCTGTCAACACATCAGCACCTTCGGAACATTACAGGAATTCCCAGAACATTGCAACGCTTGTTGACACACTCAAAAAAAAGTACAGGAGAAAAGTGTGCTTAGCGATCCACCCCTTGTGTCATTGTCTATTGTTTTCTTTTGATTCATTTGCCTAAAACAGCATAATGAAAGTAGAATTGATAAAGAGTTGGATCTTGAAATGTACACATATTATGAATTTGAGGTATTTGAGTGGACACGCAATTGTCCAGAATCTTAAAAATCTCCAAGATACAGATGACATCTGGCAACCCTGATTGAAACTAGCGGCAAAACGAAGGTGACATTTTTTCCTCTCCGTTTTCTATCATCCATAGTAGGTCATAGTCGATGGTCATGAATTTACATAAGAAGAACTTCATTGTTTAGAACTCACGGGTAGACCGTGGCACAATTCGTCTATAGCAGAAGTGGTCTTGTCGGAGCATAGTAAACTCAAGCTGAACAATGCATTAGGTCCTAAGTAACATTGAGAGATTCTCTTCGTCGACTTTCTCTTTCGTTCATATTTTGTCTATTTA
Source organism: Aedes japonicus (assembly GCA_034211315.2). Classification (NCBI taxonomy): domain Eukaryota; kingdom Metazoa; phylum Arthropoda; class Insecta; order Diptera; family Culicidae; genus Aedes; species Aedes japonicus. Next base: position 16,750 of record JASCZW010013257.1, read on the forward strand.
ACGATTTGCTGATGTTTTTGACGTATTGGAACATTAATTACACTTTATATTACCGTACTGTGTGTTGAATATACTTAAATATGTTTTTATATAGCCGTAGGAACGCAAAGAGTAAGTCGACGAAGAGAAGCTCCCAATGTTACTTAGGACCTAATACATTGTTAAACTTGAACTAGTCTTTCCAGTAGTTATGTAGGAATCCAGGTAAAGCAAAAATGAGCTTAATGTCGTAGATAGCACTGGTGAAAAGTGTTTTTTTAAGCTGTCTAGGAAAAGTAATTGGTGATTAAAAGAGCAGAAAATCGTCGATAATGACGATACTGCCCAATTCCACACAGTTCAAAAAATTGCTAGGATATTATTATCAATTTCAGTTTTAGATACTGCGATTTAACCTCACTGTAGCTTTCTTTGGATTCCCCAATTGAGAAGGCATCTGAACTAGAGCAAATCCGCCAAAACAACATGTGCGCCGTCGGGGAAAATCCGACTGCGTCCTACGGATGCATCGAAAAATACTGTCATTCGATGTTCTCCCGGGTTGTGAAGTCACTCAAGGGAACGTCCATTAATTACGTCACGCAAAAATTGACTTTTTGATATCGTATTTACTACTATTAGCGTAGAAGATGTTATTTCCATGTCTCCAATTAACTAATACTTTGAATAAACCCACCAGTTCCGGCTTGACCTGCTATTCGTTATTACAGCATGATCGCCATTTGGGAATAAGGGTAGGATCTAGGTAGAATCGATGTTTAGCAAATTAGCAATTTTACATATCTTTATAATACGTATACATTGGACTTCAGTAAACCGTCCGTATCACGTATCAAATATTAAATTTTCCCAGAACATCCGTTGTTCTATCTTCTATTGCTATGAGCGGGTTGCTCACTATTTTTTCAAACAATTAGGAAGTCATTAATGATGAGACCCTAGCAACCGATGAAGATAGATTCAATTTTAACCTATGTTGAATTACTCGCAAATTACTCGGTGCATCAAAGCATCTTATGCCTGGGACAGACATACAACGTACGGCGTTGACACTCCTTTAGTCTAGTACGTGTTTTTCGGTACTGGATTAAAGTATTTGACAGTTCGTACAACACTGTACGTGGGCGTCTCAAGGAGAAAAGATCCAATAAATCAAGTACAAAGAAATTTTTGGCGTCTCATTTTTTCTGAGTTTAGTCTTCAGCATAAACATTTGCACACATCGTTGACAAAACGCTGTATATCATCATCAAATGAAACTATATATTGGTATTTTTGCCACGCAATACTTAACACGAAGACAGTCCTTAATCGCTAACCTGACAATAGTGGAAAAAAGGAGAATTTTGCATTTACTTTAAGACTATTAACGACAAGCCTTCCGTATATATCAATGAAAAGACAATTTAGAGAGTCAATGTAAATAGATAAACATGAGGACCTGTTTGGTATACAGCGCCAAATTGTAATTCCACAATCAATGGATAATCGTTAGGAATCGTCTGGTCTTAGAAGGCTTAGGTTCGAGTCTTTTCAAACTGATGGACTTCAGCATTATGCTTTCAGTCACGGTTCTACCAGCGGCTGGATAGTCCTGAAGAAAATGTTTTGTTTTTTTGGCTCAGGAAGTACTAGCACACCGATCCCTAGCTCGGTCCCAAGCTTAATGATTCGCCACTAATAACGTAACCCGCACAAACACACCTTCAAATATTCTGTCAAAATAACATAGGGAATCAAAACAAAGCCTAAGATACAAGTACCGAAAGGTGCTGAAAAGCGCAAGAGTGTATAGCAAGGTGTGTAAATTAAAGATGCTGAAAAATTCAGTAACATTGACATTTGATATCAGCGGTGCTCTCTGGTACCGTTTTAAATAAACTTTTTTTCGCTAAAGGCTAGTTAGTATCAGCTCAAAGGTAATGTGTATTAGGATAGGACAAATAATGATCAAGAAATACTTTTGCGGTCAGAATTTCTTAACTGAAAAGAAGGGCAAACTTCGTAACGTTAGTAACGCCTGTCCATGTAATCTCAATTGGGCTGTCACTTTCCATCTTGATAAACCTTCAAAAACATTTTCTATCGCTCGATTTCTAGGGGGTAATTCCGAACGTCGTTGGTGAATTGCTGTGACGTGACTCTTATGGGAAAATCAACTGAGAATTTATGTCACTGTAAGTGACTTTTCTCACTTGACCAAGTGACACAAGTCACTTCAACTCTCGGAATAGCCTTCGTAATCTCCTTCTGAACAATTCCATTCTAAAAAAAACAACCAATCGCAACTAACGTTCGATCATCAACCGTCGACCATTTCATCCAAACCATTCAAAACAAGTGCTTCTAAAAAATCTAGCCTACTTCTGTGTTTGCTTGTTCCGCTATTTTAAAACCCTCTATCAAAAGATGTAAAACTCGTCGCACTGTCATGGCACCGTCGTGGATGGCCATGTTCCTAAAATCAGAATCAAAAAATTCCCGCAATCCGGTGGGCTATTATTGTTGATAGTTTTTAAAATTGGACAAACGTTTACGCCGCCTTATTCTTCGGTTTCGCGGCTTTGGCTATCGATTACAAGGTACAATTTTTCTTTTCTTGGAGTAGTGTGCTATATCGCTTTATATATTTTTTATACGTTTTCAGTGTCTTCCTTTCGACAGATTTGATTTCAGATTTGTTTGATTCATTTTCTTCTTTTTTTCGTTATTCATCTAAGGAGTAAACATCGAATTACCATCGGTTTAGAGTTTTGAGGAATACAGTCTACCGTGTAGGTTGGCGGGGATTACAGAGATACAGGTTCATAGTTGAGCTGTGTGTTGCCTTACGATTAATGGGGAAAATAGAACGAGATAGTGAAATGGCAAAGGTATAACGAACGAGGAATTGGGTTTCCCTTTTTGGTGCGCAGCACCACAACTAATCACATTCAACGGTACGACCGGATCGGATTACATATAAGCCGGTTTCATTTTGTACGCTCGTTTCCAAATTTCGCACAGACACACGGTGCTGTGGAATCGGTAGAAGATGGCCAGGGGCATCGAGACGTGAGTGATGATGGTCCACGCCCAGAGGCCGTAGAAGTGCAGCTGGATCGGGTGCGACTCGGCTCGGGACTTTTCCAGCGTGTTGATGGCCCACATGGCTAGGTTGCTTACCAGTAGGAAGGTAACAATTTCCCGACCGGGTTTCTTCCGCATGTGCTCCTGAGTTGCGGCGGATCGCCGACTGGCATTGAGGATAAACATCGTCTGGCAGGCGGTTTCCACCAGTGATGCTAGCGCAGTAATCAACACCAGCACCGTGTCCCTTCGCATCATGAACTGACCTCCGATGATGGTGAAAGTGCTATAGAGGAATGAACCAGTTTGGCCACCGACCAGAAGGATGTCGTCAAGGCTGAAACTTCGGAATGCATCGTACTGCATGTGTCGGATCTGTATCATCCCAATCAGGGTCGCAGCGGTCGTCGTTCCGTACAGAGTTAACTCGCAAATGTTGACTTCGGTGACAGCCAAGCTCACAAACTCCGGTCTTGAAATTAGCACGAAGAACAGAATCAGCGAGATAATAGTCAGCACCAGGATCAAAATTCCGATGAACAATCCCTTGTGCGCTCCGGCGCAGTCCACGGAGTAGTGATGTGGCGATCGCTTCAACGGATGTAGACTTTCCTGTCGCTGGGGTGGCTCCGATTGAGGTCGGCTTATGCTGCGCCACATTACGTATAAGATGGCTGCACAGATGAGCGAATATTCAATCGTACATGGAAACAGAAATGGAGATGCGTCCTGAACCAAGGTTCCGATGATGTTCGATCGTCGACATTCGAAGATATTATGCGGACCTTTAAGGCCTCGGGCTACCCTCAAGTGTGCAATCGAATCCACCGGGTGAGGAATAGCCTTGTGTCCTAAAATATAGAAACGAAATTTAAAATCACTCCCTTTCATAGATTACTTCACTTACCCAATCGATGCGATATCCTAAGAGTTCGATTCTCCGGATTGTAGAACGTCAAAATCTCGTGCTTGGTTTCTTGAATTAGCACCGAGAACCACACCGACAGATTGGTCCCAATCATGTGCATCAGTCCAAAGCGAGCCAAAATCTTGTGCCGATAGACTTTGATTTGCTACACGACGCGACGAATCAAACAAACCGTTAATCACCACCCACTCATTGCCATTAGATCATCGCATCAAACGATCAAGCGTCTTACCTCATTGTTCAGGAATATGAAATACATTTGGATGAATATGAATGCCATTCGGGTGGCCGGAGTCAGCGCCAGCAGCACATTGTGGCATTTGGTGTCCCGTTCCAGCTCGAAGTATTGGCCGAACTCCAGACCGGAGTAGATCATGCTTCCAATTCCGAATGCTGAAAATCATGTTTTAGGATTAACAATTCACAAGTTTCAAGGTTGAAAATCTTACCGACGGCTCCCATCCGGAGGTAGAAACTGCCAAAGTGCTGAATGCGGGAGGTGGCCGCCGAGAGGGACATCCGCCGACTCGGAATCATCACCTTCGGTCCGGAGCTGACCGTGTCGTCTTCGCTGTCCGAACGTTCGCCGCTGTCGGTGGAACAGGTCGTGCTGGTGCGGCGGATGATCTTTTTGTTGGGTGATTCTGGAATTCGGGGGATTAGCGTAATTTATTATGATTATGGGCGAATGGGCGCTGGGATGACTCACTTTTGACGGGTGAAACGGTTGGCGTTTTGGGCCGGCCCCAGAGCAATGTCGTGTACATGAACAACAGGAATACCATACTGCCGATGTAGAGATACAAGTAGAAGCCCTGGAAGGAGAGAGGAGAGTTTTGAAAATTTCTTGGAAAAATGAATGTTTTGAAATAAATTACAAATTCATTAGAAAATCGGATTCCAATTTCCCGTTAGTGGAAGTGAAAAAGTTACATGCAATTTTTTAAAAATTTGTAAAATGAGCCTTCTTTATAAGTATATAAAACTGTCATGGCATCATCAGTGACGTTTCTTCGTGTAAAATCTTTGTCTTAACACTTGTTTCTGATAAAGAATGCATATCTTCAGCAATATTAGCTTAGTATAGTATCCCCAGATACAACAGTGGCATTTCTCCATATTCTATTACAATCTCTTGTTATTTGAGTTCTCCTTAGTTAAAGTATCAGTTTTCACTACTTAAGGACTTGTGAGAATCAGATCCCCAATCGCAATAGAAGTTTTCTGAGCTGCGATCTCCCATACTTATTAGAACTTCAGCGACAGTTTTCAAAGAATCGTTTGCTCCACTGTATGCATTGGTTAGCAATTTCAGCGTTGTTTGTTTTGTTTTGTTCGTGATTTCCAAATTAGTTAAGTGACAATCAACCTAAACTAAAAATGCTATGGAAAAAGGACTCCCTCCAGTTTTACCTTAACCAGAACCCAGTACGAAGTTGTACGTATCCGACCTCTTGTGCGTTATACCGTTTCCGGAAAGGATTTTTGCAAAGGTCAATTCAGGCCATTATTTCTCGAGACGCGTCGTACTGGGAAGTAGTGATCGGTCGTGAAGAAAACTGGGGTGCACGGTTTGGGCCAGACACCGCACAGCGGCAGAAAAAGTACGTGAGATCCGTGAAAGAATTCGATAATTCAGCTCCAAGTAGCACTACGGTTAGTGACATTCAATAGCATTTTTTATGTGAAAGTTCTCGGGAATCGAATGGAAGGGTCCCCACTTGCCGTACAATTCGAGTGGACGGAGATGATTGGCCTTGTTCCCAATCCCCCCGTATTTTCGAATAATGCCCAGTAATCTATGCTTGGTGGTCTGCGGTAGTCAAAATAGGCCTATTCTTATGTACAATTTTCCTAAAATTGAATGGAAGTAGTTGCAGCTTCACCGCACGGATGGAATAACAGAGAATATTGCTGATTTTGCCCCACTTCCCCATTTTCAGATATTGTTTATTCAATCTATGATCAGGAGGGGTCTGTGGTAGTCAAATTAGTGCACTATTCTTATGTTACAATTTACCTAGAAATCGAATGGAGGTTGGTTGCAGCCACCGCACGGGTCGAACAGCGTAGATTTTGCCCCACTTCCCCCATGTTTTCCGAATGTTCGTTCATTAATCTGATGGTCAGGAGAGATGTGCGGCAGTCAAAAATAAGCCTATTCTTATGTAGAGTTTCCCTAGGAATCAAATAAAAGTGGTTGCAGGCACCGCACGGGTCGAGAAACAGGGATATTGGGCTTATGTTACCCCAATTCCCCGTATTCTTTTAATATTGCTGGTTGATTTGTGTTTGAAAGGGTCTGCAGTAGATCAAAATAAGCCTGATATTGTGTAAAATTTCCTGCAAGGAATCAGAGACAGAACGTTTGAAGTAAATTTAATAAAAAAAACCAAAAGGTGTGTGAAAGTATATAGTGCTATTAAATGTTTTGGTATTTCTAGCACGTTTACGATTGAACTTCGATCGACGAGCAGGCTGGAGAAACTAGTAACCAGCGACTTCAAAGTTCTCCCGATTGCACTTTGCACGGAAAACTTCTGCGGAGACAAACCTTACTGATATGATGAGAAGAAGCTTTGACTTGGTCTGATCCCAAGATGCCGTTTCTATCGGTCAAATCAAGCGGCAAAAAATCATTCTGGAAGTATGACCCTGAGTTTGAAGCGCAGATGGTACAGTTCTGTTTATCTGACGAATAGGAACACGAAAATATTTCCTAATCTATCGAAAACGATGACGAATATAGTGAAGATGAGCGACAAAATTTTAAGGTCCATACAAAAAACGTGACAAGGGGGGGGTTATAAAAAGTCATTTTTTGCGTGACGTAATTAATGAACGTTCCCTATGGGGGAAGTGGGGTAAAATCAGCCCAATATCTCCGTTACGACTCCCCAGGAATTTTCACATAAAAAATGCTATTGTTCACTAACCTTGTGCTACTTGGAGCTGAATTATCGAATTCTAAAGTAGTTTCCTAAACTAGTAGCTAGAAGTTAAATATTACAGTTTGAGATGCATTTAAGCTGCTTCAAAACCGGTGCAGCACATCTTTTAAAGCTCCTAACATTCTCAAAAAATGTATAATTGAATTCGGATAACCTCAAACTCGAGTATGAGTTTTACTATGACTCCCTACGATGCCTGCTCGACAATCTCTGAGACTGATGAAAGGATGATTGGCAGCGGCATTAACTCGGATCAAGTGGTACCGCTACCCGGTGTGTGGGTTGCAGGAGGAGAAATGCCCATGATCAGAAGAAGTAATCCTGCCCAGCGGAGCATTGTCAGAAGATGGAAGAAGAGCAGGAAAAACGTATGGAACGACGTAATAAGAAAAATTCGTTCAAAAGACGCCCGTAACGGACGACAATGCGTCTAGATAAAAAGATGAAAATGTTAAAAAAAGAACAAAGACCGCAGAGAGAGGAATAGAAAATGGAACGTCTGCTGTGCAAGAAAAGGATGAAGATGGACCGGATCCTGAAGGAAAACAAAGCTAACTGATGGAAGAAGCTATGAGGCGATAGAGAATGAGTAGATGAAAAGAGTTGCTGGAAAAATCTTCAAAGGCATCGGCAAGCACATTTGGATTTGCTGGAACAAATGCGTGAAAAATACTCAGGCAAAGAAATGATAGAGCGACGAAGGAAAAAATGAACGCAGAAGCAATCGAAAGAATCAAATGAAGGTACAGGATCTGCAAACAGGATTGTCCACATCTAACAGACTACATCAGAAGAAAAGGTGGATATTAACCAGCAAAGGCCAATAGTAATACTATTGTAGAATGGCTGCGTTTCGGAAGATGCAAACAGCGAAGAAGAAAGCGATGTAGAGAAGACTGATCCCAAAAAAGATGAATCTGAGGAAGAAGAGTTGAGCGAAGCAGAGATACGATGAAAACATAGAAGAAGGCTCGGAAGAGGAAATCCTAGAAGGATTGAAACCGAAAAAGAACTCCGGAAAGCATGAAAAGAAGAAAGAAAGTTCCCATCAGGCCTGAGGCGAACCACGCCAGATTTCTCTCGAGCTCTCCTGTTTGTCAGGAAAACCGGAGGAATGGACTTTGGCAGCTATGAAGCGTCGAACGGAGCGTGTTGCTACAACGACGTCGAAAACCTCATCCGTCTACAGGAGAGCTTGTAAGGATCAGCTTTAGAGTTCGTTCGGGGACAACTGCTGTAACCGGAATCCGTTCCGAAAGTTATCAAGAAATCTGACAGCGATTACGACAACTTTGCAGACGTCTGGAACGACTGCAACGAGTTTAGAAGACGGAACAATTCGAACCATCCGAAAGCCGAAATACTCTTTGGAAACGCAGTACAGCAGCTGTGTGTTGAACAGCATCAGCATAGTGCAGAATCTGGTGTATAATTTCTTTCAAGAATCGCATACGAGGCTAGTGAAGCAAATGCCTGCGTCGATGTGAAAGGAGAAGTTTAGGATGTGAACAAAAAAGAAGCGTTTTATAATAACAGTACGATTGAAATTTCGATGAGGACCTTAGCAGCAAATTCTACCGTGCCTTGCAGCGGTACGGTGTGTTTTCTCCAGATTTCAGGCGATACCATTCGAGGAAGATATGAAGGTTGTTGACAAGGGTACGCTGTGCAGAATCTGTCTGAACAGATCATGACAGCAGAACCGTGTCGCGTTTCAGGATTTGATGCAACGTTGGCCGAGTGCCTGGAGCGCATCCGTCCTTTGCGGCATCCACTAGCGTCGTAGTGAACAACACCCTTCTCCGAATGATTCATGTATCGCTACACTGCGTCCGGCGAGCGGTGCAGAAGCAGCTAACCCTCAATCTGGATGGAGGATTCAATTACGTTAGATGGAGACGATCGTTAGAACCGATCGACTGGGGGCGAATGGAGTTCTGCCAGCCACTCACAATCAAAATGGATTCTGCTGATGTCACCCACAGTTCGAAAAATTTCTGGACAAAGATGTATCTATGGATATCCGCCTCCGGAAACGATGTGCCAGCTCCGTGCAGACCGTCAGAACAACTACCGCTGCCTGAGACGAAGTGAACGGACTGGACGCTCGAAATGTCTGCTGCCGTAAAATTTTGCTTCATGGTCTACCAGTTTCTATCGTACTCCGTAATGCTGCGATCCGGCATACTCCGTTGGTTTGAACAGCCTCCGCACTGAGTTGGTAAACGACGGAGAACAAATCACTCGTGCAGGTCCGAGCTCTGTCATGTGCGGTTGCGGTCCGGCGGGACAATTCGAAAAGTCAACAGAACTACATAGGGCATCATCACGAAGTCACTAACGAAGCGCGGTACAATCTGCCGAAGAAAAACTACGCGCTGGAGGAATCGATAGTTGCTGTATCGCAAGAGTCGATGGAAGCGAATCGCGCTCGTGAAATTCTGGGTACGAGAAGTCGACAGGAAGTTCCAATT
>JASCZW010013258.1:0-12361 GCA_034211315.2 Aedes japonicus
CTATTCACGATTTGGTCGAAAGAATCGTTCGTGTTGGCAGTTTTCTCGACTTCCCTGGGTATAGCGTATATTTATGCTTACCACGAAAAACAACAATTCATAGATTGGTATTAGCATCGAAAGCTTTCCATCAAGAAAAAGAAACTGAACAGAAACCAAGCTCATAATTGTCGTCCTTTTTCGGTGTTTTTCGAAGTATGTTTGAGTATTCAGATGTTTTATAGTCTTGTTTTGAAGCTGCACGATTTCTCAAAGACGTGTAAAGTGAATGTTCTTTAAGCTTTACCCTAGAACGTTTATTTATAAATGCATGAAAAGTCCAAAGGTTTTCTGTTACTAAGCGAAACTTTTTTTGTCTGACATAAAGTTAAGATTATTCAGACAACATGATACTTAAGATTGTATTGCAGAATGTAGCTGAGTTTGGCTTTGATGATGTAGTGGTAAATGTAATTGCCTTTCACCCCAGTCCGTCTAGTATCAATTCCAATTGGTGCCGTTGTGATTTTCCAAATCGAAAAATCTCTGTTCATACCTTCATGTGTTAAAGTTCAAGGCAGTAAAGCTTCTGGTTCCGGACCAGCTTGATGGATCCGATACAAAGGGTCCAGATCGTATCCCTGGCGAGCCGAATCAACCTCAGTTTTAAAGGGACTTAAAAACAGCGCAAGAGCAACAACAACAACAACAACTACCTACTAACTTACTTACTTACATACTTTCTCACTACTACGTAACTCATTTACATATTTATTAGCTTACTTGCTTACTTACTCACTTATTCACCTACTTTATTGCAAATTTATAAAAGCTAATAACTTTTAAACTTAATAATTTACGTTCTTATTAGCGCATTTACTAATTTAGTTAGTTATTTACTACTTTACTTGCTTACCTAGTTACCTAACATACTTACTTATTTACTCACATACTTACTTACTTACTTACTTACTCACTTAACTACTGACTTATTTATTTTCTTTCTAAATTTCTTACGTACTTCCTTACTTTATTATTTACTATCTTACTTGTGTTCTGACAGGCTTTCTTATCTGCATATTTACTTAATTACTTACTTTTCACATACTTACTAACTAACAAATGTACTGACTTTCTCAGCTATTTATCTCTTTCCTACCTTCTCAGTTATTAACTTGCTTACTTACTAAAATACTTTCATACATCAACGTTACTCATTTACGTTTTGCTTACTTACTTAATAAAATAATTAGTCATTTACCTTTTTAATTACTTTTAAATTTTTAAGAATTTGGTAGGACGGCGTTGTGATGAGGAAGGGCATAAATCGAACCGTTTGTTTCACATAAGGTGACGGAAAAAATAATAGCTGGTCAAATATTTACTGACATATATACTTACCAAATTTTTTAATTACTTACTTACTGTCTTGCTGAACAATTGACTTACATACTTACATTCTAATTGACTAACTTACTAACATACTCAGTTCCTTACTTACTTAATTACTAACTTACTAACTTAATCACTTCTTTACTTACTTACCTACTCACTCTTTTGCCTTCGAACATACATATTTACTTACTTTGTTACTTACTCACGGACTTAGTTACTTACAAAAATACCCACTAACCTACTCACCTACTTGCTTACTCATTTGCTTACTGACTTATTTACTTGTTTACTTACTAGCTCACTTATTTACTTACTTATCAACTATTTATCAAATGAGTTACTCACTCTCCTACATACTTCTTACTTTTTAACCTACTTATTTACTCACTCTCATAATTATTTAATTCTTAATTTACTTGCTTAATCCCTTACTTATTCATAATTCATTAACTTAAGATAACTTAACAATAACTTAATAATTACTTTATTACTTACCTGCTCACATACCTACTGACTATCATACTTACTTACTTACTTACTTTCTTACTCACTTACTTACTTACTTTCTTAATAAGTGACTTACTTACTTACTTACTAACTTACTAATTTACTTACTTACTGATGTATCTGCTCACTTACTTACCTACTTACTTACTTACTTAATTACTTATTTAATCACATTCTTACTTGCTCACCTACTGGCTTACTCACCTACTTATTTACTTATTTTATGACTTACGTACTTACCTACTTTCTTACTTAATAACATACTTATTTGCTTTTTTACTTACTCTTATACTAGCTTGCTTATTTACTTACTTACTGATTGACTTGCTTTCTTATTTACTAACTAAATTAACTACTTACTTACTTCATTATTTCCTTATTTACATAATTACTTACATGCTTTCTTACTTCCTTACTTACCCACTTACTGACTTACCTTGGTTACTACTTACTATATTTCCTACTTTCTTACTTACTTCTTCACTTACTTTCTTACCTAGTTGTTTACTCACTTACTCACTTACCTTTTCATCTACTCGCTTACTTACTTATTTACATACCTTCTTACTTGCTTACTTTATTTCTTACTTTTATTCTTAATCAATTACTTAACTACCTTATTACATACTTACATACGTTTTTTTTACCTTATTATCTACTATCTAAGCTATGTACTGAAAGACTTCCTGAAATGCATATTGAAATAATTATATACTATTTCACATACCTACTGACATACTGAATTGTTCACTTATTTGCGTACTTACACTTTCACTTTACTACTTACTGATTAACTAACTTACTCACTTTCTCGCTTACTTACCATCTTCCCAACCTACTAATTTACTTACTTACTTACTTACTTGTTAACTTAAATACTGCATTATTTATTTGCATACCTATTAGCTTACTTGCTTACTTACTTCCTCTCTTATTAAATTAATAACTTTTTAACTACATAACTTTTGTTCATATTTTCTTTCTTCTTTTCAAACATACTTATTTCTCACTTACTGACTTAATTACTTATTTTCTTGCTTACTTTAATCTTATCTTTTCACTCCACTTACTTACTTACTAACTTACTTACTAACTAACTTACGTACTTACTTACTTACTTACTTACTTACTTACTTACTAAAATACTTAATTTTCTGCTCACTTTTATCTCACTCACTCACAAACTTACTTTACTTACTTATTTATTAACTAGTTTACATAATTGTTCAATTACTAACTGATTTACTTTTTTATTTTTTTTTTCTCAACTATTTGTTTTCTTTCATACTGACAAATTAACTCACAAATATATTTACATATTTTAAAAATTAGGTGAGATTCACTATTTGATATTTCAATTACTTACTTACTGATTTACTGCTCAATTGTCTTACTTACTTTCTCACTTATTTATTAAATTACTTACTTACGCAATTCCTTACTTACTCTCGTATTTACTTAATTACCTTTTTGCTTACTCGCTCACTTTCTTACCTTTTTACCTATAAACATACTTATTTACTCACGTCGTTACTTGCTCACTTACCTGCTTACTTACTCAACTACATGCTTACTCATTGGCTTGCACACTTACTTACTTACTTACTTAATTATTTACTTATTAACTACTGATTAACTACATTACTTGAAGACTTGTCTACATGCTTATTTACTTACTTTCTTACTAACATTTTTACTTACTTACTAGCTTACTTACTTCCTTACTAACTTACTTACTTACTTACTGTCTGACTTACTTACTTACTTTCATACCTACTTATATACTAACTTACTTATTTTCTTTCTTAATTATTTGTATACTCACTTGCCTAAACTCGTACTTTCTTACTTTCTTTTTTTATATATATCTTTATTTGAGTGACTTGGGCTAGAACTTCACTTTTCTTACTTTCTTATATACTTACCCAAGTAACACCAAAGGTTTCATTGCATGCATTTTTGCTCAAATGTGACAAATGATGATGTTACCATTCCGATGATAGAAAACCTTTTTGGGTACTACTATAGAATTGAAATAGCGCAGAAGGTGGAACCTATGAAACATAATTTATGTTTGGTAATTGTCATGAACAAAAAATTCTAAAACATTAACGTAACAAATTTCGTCGGCAAAAAAGATTTTCATCAACTAGGTTCATACTATGGACTCCAAGCTTACCAGATCGGTGTTCTTACCACTCGATCGTCTCGACATATGAGATAGACAATAGTCAGAGTCCTCTTAAACCCTACCATTGTCCTATTTGCCAACCTTAGGGGACTTAAATGCATATTCAATTTGATGTAAGAGGCTATATGTATTGATTTAAAACTATTAAAAAACATTAATAAATGATGTTATTACACAAGCAATCTCATGTTATCATACAAGCAAATTTCACCACTTCTAATGTTCGATCATGAAAGCAATTCACAACAGGAATTTTAAATATTTCATTTTAGCAAAACAGAACTAGGTTCAGTGGCAAACGGGTATGTGACATAGATAGATATAGAATATATATCTATCTTAAGGAAAGCTCAAAAACTGTCTTTTTCCGTCCAATACGGCGCTTATCAAACATACCTGACAAGTTTTGTTGACGTTTGGCCTTTCTCGCATTTGTTTGTTTCTTGAAATACGGAAGACTTAAGTGGATGCATTTATGAAACAAAATATGCAAACAAACATGTCCTAGCTGAAAAACCGCTAACACATACACGGTGTTCAATAAGTTCGAATACAAGTTTTCATCATTGCGTAGGTATGCGCCATGTACATATTCTGCATTGGTATTGGTGTCAGCTTTAGCTTCATTCATACGCTACCGAATGTGCGCGGTGTTGACATTCTGTTAGTTGTTGTTCGTTTGTTACGCGCGATGAAAGAGTATCGGGACTTCGTAATTAAGCGTTTTTTGAACGGTGAGCGACCCGGCGATATATTCCGGCTGCTGAAATCGCATGGGGTCAAGCGGAACTTTGTCTACACGACCATCAGGCGATACCGGAGACGTCCTCGCCCAATGACCGTGCGAGATCCGGTCGGCCGCGTTCAGCGAGGACGCCACGGGTCATCAAGATCGTGAGGGAGCGAATTCGGTGCAAAAAGAACCGCTCAATCCGGAAAACGGCTGCAGATCTCAACGTTTCCATTGGAACCGCTCACACCATACTCACCAAGGACCTTGGTTTCAGGCCTTACAAAAACGTAAGGTCCATGGCGTTTCGGAGGCTACCAGCAAAAAGCGGTTGGATCGAGCTAAGAGGATCCTCTCTCGGCACGCTGGTTAGGAGTTTGTTTTTCGGACGAGAAACTGTTCGTGCTGCAGCAGCCGCACAATGTGCAAAATGACCGGGTGTGGGCGCCATCGAGGGACAGCATTCCTGAATCCAATATAAACATCCCTCGGTTCCAAAGTGCCGCGTCGGTGATGGTTTGGGGGCAGTATGCAAACGTGGTAAGCTACCCTTGGTGTTTATTGAAAAAACGTCAAAATCAACGCGGCGTACTACAAAACTGAGGTTTTGGAAAAGGTTGTTGCCCCCAGTCTCCGAAGCCTCTACGGCGATGAGCACTACGTGTTCCAGCAGGACGGTGCACCAGCCCATACGGCAAATGTGGTTCAAGCCTGGTGTCGGGACAATTTAACCGACTTTCTGGACAAAACTTTGTGGCCTCCCAGCTCCCCGGACTTGAATCCTCTCGACTTTTTTGTTTGGTCCTATATGATGGCGAAGCTGAACGAATACAAGGTCAGCACTTTGGATCATTTCAAGACGGTAATTCTCAAAATCTGGGACGAAATGCCCATGCAGTCCGTGCGTGCCGCCTGCGACGCGTTCGAGAAACGTTTGAAGCTCGTTAAGGAGTACAAAGGGGGGGTCATTCCAAGAGAAATGTTGTAAACGTTCCTTGTAAACATAGCTTTCAATAACATAAATCCAAAAAATAAAAAAACATGTTTTCATTTTTTTAACAAATTTTGAAAGTGTATCCGAACTTATTGAACACCGTGTATATGACAAATTAATAAGTCGACTAAATGAATCTAGATTTGAATTGCATCAAACGAACACCTCCATGACAAAACTAGTCAGATCACATTGTTATAGATCTACAGCATGACACATGAACAATAAAACTTGAATATTTATATTTTCAGTGCTACTTGGGTTCTTACTTACTTACTTTCTTACTTACTGCCTTATTCACCTACTTGCTTATTAATTTTTTTGCTTACTTACTTACTAACTTACTCATTTACTAACTTATTTTCTATTTATTAACTCAATTACTCACTTACAAACTTACTTACTCACTTACTGAATTGATTATTAACTTTATTAACTATTGATTTACTAACTTACTTACCTGCCTACTTACTTACTTATTTACTTACTTATTCTCTTAACTATGTTAATACTTCCTTACTCACTTATTTACTTACTTATTTATTTACTTACCAACCTACTTTTTTGCTTACTTATTTTATTACTTAATTGTTTACTTACTTACTTTCTTACTCACCTACTCGCTGACATACCTTATCACTTTTTAACTTTATCAATTACTTGCTTATTTATTCACTTACTCACTTACTTGCATACTTACTAACTTATTCATTCATTTATTTGCTAGATGACTTACTTACTTACTTACCAACTTAATTTGCTAGGATTTCAGTGCTAGGATTACCTGTGCCTGCAAGGCTGTTCTCAGCAAGTTGCCTCGAGAGAATAGCCCACATGATGGCTTGTTGTAGCAGGGTCAGTCGATCTCAATGGGGACCTTCAAAAGACTACGGCCAGAAGACCGCGTACCTTCGCATGAAAAGGGACTAGCGACTCAACGAACCCTTGTCCAGTCAACAAATCCTTTAACTTCCCTAGTCTGAAAAATTGCAAACATTGTTGTCTGGTGTATGAAAGATTGAAAACGATTTTATTGTTTACGCTTCCTTTGGCTTGAAATTACACAAGGGAAAATTTCCCGGAAATTGCCTGTTGAAATTCTTTGTTTTTTTTTCTGTGTGTTCTAGTTACATTTCAAAGATAGCAATTGGAGTGATCGAAGAGCCCAGTTTTATAATTTCTGTAATAAATGGCTTATCTTATCTTATCACTGAATAAAATATTCATATATCATTCTATACGCGCATGCCAGTTTATTCATGGATATGGTAGCTGCAGTTAATAAATTAAATTTCAATGAAAATATTATGCTAGAATGCTGAAAAACCAAATGATCCTTTGATGCTTGTAACGTCGTTGCGCGAGGCTCTTGAGATAAATAGTTTTTGAATGCAAAGATGATTCCAAAGCATGCTGAAATTATTAATTAAATGAGAATGGAAAACCAAATGACATGATTTTCAGGGAATTTTGTGGGTATACAAATTGATTCACTGGTACACGTTTTTTAGTCACACTTCAGTATTGTCAAAATGACAACATTACCCAGACTACGCCAATCAGCGTCTCCATGTTTAAGCTGACAGTCTTTTGTGATCATATGACTCGTGGAGGCATGAGGTACGAACTTGTAAGGTCTGTCACACCCTTCTTCGTATTTGTCAACTCACCACTTGAGGCTCACTTGTTTACTCACTCACTTACTTACCTACTTACTAACTTACTTACTAACTTGCTTAATCACTTACTTACTTACTAACTAACTAACTTATGAACTAACTTACTTACTTACTTACTTTCTCACTTACTTACTTACTTACATACTGACTGACTTACTTACTTACTAACTAACTAACTTGCTATCTTACTTACTTACTCATTTACTTACTTTCTTACTTAATGAATTATTTAATTCATTACTTACTTACTTACTCACATACCTACTCACATACTTATTTGCTCACCTTCTTGCTTACTCACCTACTGTAAAAAAAGTCAGTTTTAGACATGCCAATTTCATAAATCTGTATTTCTGTGAAAAATTTAGGTAGCATATTAAAACTTTCTCCATGGCTTAAAACAACACAAAGATTAATGTGGACAAAATTTGAACTGTTTCCATTAAGTGGTTTGAACTACTGTCAAAATGAATCTCTGTATTGTTTTAAGCCATGGAGAAATTTTTAATATGCTACCTAAGTTTTTCACAGAAATACGGATTTATGAAATTAGTATGTCCAAAAATGACTTTTTTTACATTTGTTATGAGAACTTCAAATTTATAAACTTCATCAACATAAAATTTTTACCGCATAAGGTGGATATAATAGTTAATAATATTAGGTATAATGTTGACAAAATTTCAGCCAAATATATTGATAATTGACAAAGTTACAGAAGGTTGAACAATGCGTTTTTTGGAAGCAAAATTTTGATTGGCTTTATTTTTGCTACTGAGTGTACTTCTTTACTTACTCTCTTGTATATTTAGTTACCAACCTGCTTTTTCACTTATTTACTTACTTTTCTACCTACGTCGTTACTTGCTTGTTGATTTATTTACTTACATGCATAACTAGAAATGAGAAGAAAACTTAGTATTTTCCATATAACTCCAACTACCTTCATTGCTTATTTTGGCAGATACGCGTATTTCGTCTACAATGTGCAGATTTTTTCGGATTTGTGTACTAATATCTCGGCTGAATTGTAGACGAAACGCGCGTATCTGTCAAAATAAGCAATAAAGGTAGTTGGAATTAGAAGGAAAATACTTATTTTTCTTCTCATTTCTAGTTACAGGTATTCCACTAAACTGCTCACACTTTCTATGATTTTTACATACATACTTACTTACTTACTTGCCTTCTTACATACTCATCTACTTGTTTACTCATGTGATTGCTCACATACTTTCTTTTTTACTTACTTACTTACTTTCTTACTTACTTATTAACTTATTCACTTACTTACTTACTCGATTACTTACTAACTTACTCACTCATTTACTTGCTTGCTTACTTACTTACTTACTTACTTACTGGCTTACCTACTTACTTATTTATTTACATACTTACAAAATTACTCACTTACTTACTAACCATCTTTCTTATTGACAAACCCACATACTGAAATCTAGAGAATTTAATTCAGGCGAGCAAGGTGGCCACATCTTTTTGGACCAGAATTTAGGTATGTTGTCCTTCCATTAGTGCTTTCTTTGACGTATGGGAAAGGACTTCGTCTCGCTGGAACAAAATATTCACATTCTTGCCATAGGTAGTGTAATTCAAGGCAAAACACGATGCTTAGAAATTCCTAGATACACATCTGTGTTCACTTTCAGGCCTTCTTGGATTAATCGCGGCTAATTTTTTACCATCGGTAGCAAACGTTTCGAACACAATCAACTTCTCTGGATGCTTGGCCGAAGAGTGAATTTAATGTTCTCAGGTACGTAAGATGCTTTATCTATCGGTTGGTGAGACTTTTTGACACCCTGTCGGCAAGGGACAACTTCTCATCCATGAACCATATGACGATGGAATTCTGCCGAGCTGCTTTAATTCTGCCAGGTTTCTTTTAACTCGAGCTCCGGATTTTTCTTTTAATTCATATTTCACCACTGTTCTTATCGTTGTTTCTGATACATTAGCCTGTGTTACAATTTTTCTTATGCTCCGAAGGGGTTTATTCGTTACTTTAATACTAAAGGACTGTATCAACGCTTGCGTTTTCACAGATCGCTTCGGACCGGTTCCAGGCTTTCTTGGCACTGTTGGGACTTCAATTGATGTCTTGACTCAAAATACAGTAGCTCTTCAACATTTAACAAGGTCCATAATATCCGAGACTGACTTTGGTGTGTGAAGTAATCTGAGACATTCATTCTCGTCATTTCATTTAAGGTGAAATCCCCCCTAATCCCAACAAATTCAAATACACCAATCTGATTATTAATGATAACTTACATCTGGAGCAAAATTTTATAAAAGTAGGTTGAACGGCTTGAGTAATAAAATAAAGCTAGTATTAGTGAGAGTCTCAAAATGTTCTGAGGAATTCGATTATTAGATATCCATGGAATAATGTTTGGTTTTAGCATAATTTTGTCCTCTCTGATCATTGTGCCCAGACTGCAGTAAAATTTACCAAAAGGAGAATCAAGAACACAGCTTCACCGTATAAAAGACACATGTATTGATACCTTTTTTGAACAAGCGGTCGAAGTATGCTGTAAGGTAATTTACCTTCAGTTTAACATGGAAGCCGGGATGCCATCATTTTCACGACCACTGCATTCACATCAAGCACTCTTTTCATGTAGAAAAGGCCGACGACGATCATAAACTCAGTATGGAAATTATCATCAAAAATGTAAATCCGAATTTCAGTCAGTGCGATCCGATTCGCAATAGTCAATAGTGCAGCGTCTACTTTTAACGGTTGACGGATCCTTTGATGAAAAAAAGCAAAAATTGCGACCCAATCTGAGGCAATTCCAAGGCTAGTCGAGCGTGTTCGCTGGTTTTATGACTTAGTATGTGGTGCCTTTCGGGATGTTTTCTTCCCAATTTGTCTCTCGCGGCCTTGTGAAAGTTGCAATTCAGTGCAACAGCAATTCAGGCACGTGCGAATTAGACCTAACTTCTATTATATCACGCGTTGATTCGATCAATGGTGTTATGGATGCATTCCGACACGGAGATGATGGCAGCGATTAAGTAATTCTGTTTTGCTTTTGTGATGGCTTTGTCAGTATGATTCAACTGATCCAGATTTTTCATTAACCTTACTTTCAACTGATTCCATGCGACGACGACGACGACGACGACCTTGCAGGGCCATCAAACGAGAGACAGAAATGAATAAATCCACTTTAATTACTCTCACTTGTTACCATGCCTCGACCATCGGCGGTCCAAAAATGGATCTCTTCTGCCCCGACAGACATCCCTCCGAACGTGAAGAACTGAAGATCAGTACCTACCGTCCGTGAAGTGCTGTGCAAGGCAGCCGCGTCTCAATACAACAGAGGTTGCATTTCATTCACAAAAGAAAACTCGCAAACCTTTGCCGAATAGAACTGGAATGCCTTCGACGAACGTTTGCGCATGCGGGGAGGCATAATGTGTGTCACGTAAATCAATCACTTTTGTGAATTTTAACAACTGTCCGACACGAGAGACACCTTCAGGCAGCGTGTTTTCGGTGCGGTTTTTGCATCAGATGTGTAGCAATCACAATAATGGTCTGAACTCCCAAAACCTGGGGGTGTAACTTTCCGTCTCGGTTGGTGGTTAACTCAACAGTCTGACAAATATCAATTATTTGTCAAAAAGGCCAGGAGTCAACTAGTGTAGCGTTTTCTCGAATGTTGCAAATGATCTATTGTCCCGATCAAGAACGACCCCCAGTCAGCGGGCTCTACTACTGTTTGGTAACTTTGTAGCATTTTTCAGACGTAGTCGGTCAGTCTCAATAATTCTACACAGCCCCGGGTCATCTCACACGAAAGGCCACGTGTGACATAATTTCATTCCACTCCTCCTCTCCCATCTTTCCATAGCCGGTGATCGGTGAATAACGTGTTTACAAGTCTATTTCAAAGATCAACCAGACCGGTGCCAGACAAGAAAACCACAATTGAGCTACTAAGCCGACACTTCTGACTGACTGACTGTTGATCAAAACCCTTCGCAGCTCGCTCCCCTTCAGCTTGTTTTGACCCAGTCAGCGAGCTGCGCGCGCACCATAAGTGCCAACAATTGTGCCAAGTGTCGTCGGAGAAGTGAGGATTAAAATAAGTTCCTATATCTCTGTGTGCTCGTTGAGTGGCGCGCTAGCGTTCAATTGTCACCGCGCCGCCCATCTGATGCCATTGGGTGTCCCAATGCACTTAAGGGCATTTTCGGAGCTTTGGAGCAGCGCGTGAATGCCACTTTGTGTATAGACATTGGGAAATTTACGTGATTAATAATTGCTCAACGCGCCACATTAGAAGCGACTGCGAGGCTAATGTGCTGCACTTTCTTGGCCCATGGGTTCGACCAAGATCGTAGGGCGTAGATTGACGGCGTGTTGCACAAATTGACCTATTTGGTTGCACCAGACCACCACCTCTTGTACGGTGGTGAAAAGTCACTGGCATGCATTTGCCTTTTTGAACTCATTAAAATGTCAAATTCCAATTCTTTTCTCGAGGGTGATTTACATATTTCTTGCGTTGTGACCCGTCTGTGCTGATAAATAAGGTTCGTAGAGTTGTTGCAAATCATGGATTGCAGGTTGCTAAATATTTCGACTCATTGGATTGCAGTTGGAGAATGTTTCTTCTAGTGCTGGTGATAAGGTTAACTGTTTGGGTTTGAATTTAAGGGACAGGGCTTTAACGTGAACTGCAGCGTTAATCAAAGAAAAATTGAACGACAGAAGATTGTTACCGATAGGCTAAAGTCATTGTTATTTATAATCCAACTTTATATGCAAAATGTGGTGTTTTGGAAGGAAAAGTTCTCTAAAAATGTGCTGTATTTGATAAAGCAAGATGTAGTTATAGATGCCC
>JASCZW010013258.1:12512-38677 GCA_034211315.2 Aedes japonicus
TAAGAGCTTTCGATGTCAGGTACCATTTTTGAATTGATATGGTCCAGTGGCAAGTTTTATCATACCCTATGTTCAGAAGAGACGAACCAGTAATGCCCTGGCAGCTGGCGGTTGCGCGTGCTGTACCGGAGGGTACGCGGGCAAGCAAACTAAAAGAATGAAGGGTTTGCGGCTGTCGCCGGCGAGTGGCTGGTTGGACAGCCAATGATAATACAGTCGTTGATCCGAAAAGTGAGTTCATTATCGTCTATACGTGAAGATAAGCTGGAAACGTTAGTGGACTTCGCGGTGAACGTTCATGTACAACGTTACACTATTACATGAGCTTGTCGGAAAAATACCGCCGTTGCTCAAGCTCAACTGGGCACAGCATCGACATGCGCTATCGATGGTAAACTTGGGGACGTTCAGTAAGTGGATTTACAGTTTGGCGGAAGCAGCAAGCGTCGTCGTATACCCTTCTGCGATACACGACGGAAAGCTTAATCGGAGCGAAGCACGGGGATCAAAGAAAGGGAATGCGTACCTCAACGCCCATTCTGAAACTACCCAGCCGGAAGAAAACTACAATAACGAGCAGACCATCATTGCATCAATTTCGTCGAACGAAGACTGCCCGATTTTCAAAGAACGTTGTAAGTCGGCTGATAAATGCAAACGTTTTTTAGAGCTCTCCAGAGAATCTCGATGGGCCATCGTAAGGGAATTTGGATTCTGCCGCCCGTGCCTTTGTGGCCATAAAGGATACTGTAGAGCTAAAACGTTCGGTAAAGACGGGTGCACGTACCAACACCATGCGCTACTGCGTAAAGATTCTAATGATAAGCCGACATTTACCGTTGCTACTGCTAGGCGTGAGCAATCCCCGCAACTTCAGTACTTTTTCGTTATCTACCCGTAGTGTTATACGGAAGTAATCAAACAATACGCACATTTGCATTCCTGGATGAGGGTTCTGCGCTTACTTTGCTAGATCAAGAACTCGCGAACGAATTGCAGCTTGACGGTGACGTGAGTCCTTTGTGTCTGCGATGGACTGGAGGAACCGAACGACACGAGGTGGATTCTCGCATCTGCAATCTTCATATTGCCGGTGCCAGAAATGAGAGCAAAATATTTCTCATGAACGACGTCAGGACAGTGAAAGCACTACAGTTGCCACAACAAACGATGGACATGGCCGAATTGTCACAGCTGTATTCACATCTTCGAGATCTGCCCATTGATTCCTATCGTGACGCAGCCCCATGCATTCTTATAGGGATGAAGCACGCTAAACTTAGTCTCGGCTTAAAGTATCGAGAAGGAGAAAGCGGTCAACCGATCGCTGTAAAGACTCGGCTCGGATGGACCGTATGTGGAGGATGGAGTTCCAAAAATGACGCGAACCTACGTCCACGTCTGTCCGTGTAGTGCGAAGTCTGACGAGGACTTACATAAAACTATAAATTAATATTTTTCACTAGACAGCCTCGGGGTAACCAAATCGAAGATGAACGTGCGGTATCACTGCTTCAGTCACTTACCCATCGTAACAATGGGCGTTACGTGTCCGGTCTTCTTTCTCGATACGATGTCATCCGCTTGCCCAACAGTAGAACAATGGCGCTGCGACGATTCCAGTGCTTAAAGAAACGGATGGAGAAGGACCCGAAGCTGACGGAAATTCTACAAGCAAAGATTGCCGAGTAGGTCGAGAAAGGATACATTCGAAAGCTCACCGACGAAGAGATCAATGAGAAAGGTCTGCGACACTGGTATTTTTCCGGTGACCAACGCAAATAAACCGGGGAAGGTACGCATTGTATGGGTCCCAGCGGCATCTCTAAATTCACCGCTGTTGAAAGGACCGGATTTGTTGTGCTCACTCCTTGCGATTCTTCTTCAGTTTCGAGAACGCAAGATAGGACTGACCGGCGATATACGTGAAATGTTTCACCAGGTTCTGATCAAAGCTGAAGACCAATTATGTCAGTGTTTCTACTGGATGGATGGACATGGAATCCTTGTAGTATACGCGATGCAGGTAATGACATTCCGGGCATGCTGCTCCCCCAGTACTGCTCAATTCGTAAAAAATATGAACACGGAACGATTCGCGAACAATTACCCCGCTGTACCCCACTGTAAAGCTATCACGAAATCACACTACGTTGACGATATGCTTGTTAGTGTCGATACTGAAGATCAAGTAGTCCAATTGGCGAAGGACGTTAAATATGTTCACGAGCAAGGCGGTTTTGAGATTCGAAATTGGGTTAGCAATTCGAGATTGGTGCTGACAACGCTGCAGGGTGCAAACACAGACGAGAAATGCCTCGATATATCAACGGAGCTAGCCACCGAGAAAGTGTTGGGCATGTGGTGGAACACGATCGACGATGTCTTCACGTATAAAGTAGGGTTGAACCGGTATGATACAGATTTGTTAGGAGGCAAACGGCGTCCCACGAAACGAGAAGTACTTCGTGTTCTAATGACCATTTTCGATCCACTTGGTCTAATCTCGCATTTTCTATCGTTTCTGAAAATCCTGCTACAGCAAATCTGGCGATCCAAGGTACAGGACGAAGAAATAGACGACGACGCATACGTGAAATGGTGCATTTGGCTTCAAGTTCTACCGCGGGTTGAATATGTTCGTATCCCACGTTGCTACAACTCTAAATACCCTGTGGAGGATGCCAACGATATTCAACTTCATACGATGGTGGACGCTACCCGGGTAGAGGTGAATTGCAAACCTATAACATAATAATAACATATCTTGCCATCTCAACTAGATTTGACATTTTTGACTTATTCAGGGATAACACTTAATTGCAATGTAACTACAAAATATGTTATCATTACTAGTTTTATTGTTATTTAGGTATTTTATACATAAGTTGAAAAATCATTTAATAACAACTGAATGGTAAATTTTGCCATCATAACTAATTTGGTTTTTATTTAGTTATTTTGTTTCTTTTGCGCAATTTATGAATTTAAATGAAAGAAGTGATATGCAAGGAAAGATATTTGAAACTATTGAATTAAATATTCTGCCAAAAAATGTAAATTCAAAAATAAATATATTGTATTACTTTCTCTTTTTATTTTAAGTCAATAAACAAACAGACATCAATCAACTTAAGTGTGAATCTTTCACTTTTATATATAATAAATTATTTTTTTCAGACAGTTTTATGTGCTTATTTATACATTACTGAATGGAGTCGTTAATTTT
This sequence comes from Aedes japonicus, assembly GCA_034211315.2. Lineage (NCBI taxonomy): Eukaryota > Metazoa > Arthropoda > Insecta > Diptera > Culicidae > Aedes > Aedes japonicus. The sequence continues at coordinate 15,742 of JASCZW010013258.1, forward strand.
CATCATTTTATTGAAGAGCTCTTCATAGTGTAGCAGTTGATCAATAATGTTGTTGTGCTGTCCTTATCACATAGAATTTCTTGAATATTGTAGAAATTTCCGTTCATATAGATCCATGAGTTATCATATTGGAAGCCTTGGCATGATTTGTTTGTAAATGAGGAAGAGAATTTACCATTCACCAGTTATTCCTATTTAAAAACTAGAAATACCATTATTTTGATTTTTAGCGTTAACGATTAAATTAACCATTATTTACACCTTCTAGAGAACAACTCATTGTGTTATTATTATATTATCCACACCTTGCTAATAACTCATTATGCAATTCTTCTTTTGTAAATATTTTGTTCTTAGTTTGTTCTTATAATGGCAAAATTTGTTATTTCTTAGAAATTCCCTCGAACTATTTCAGTTATTATTTTTGTTGTTTTAACTCTTATCTCAAACAAACTAATGTAAAATTTTGCCATTCAGTTATTTTGCATGAATGGTAAAATTTGTCATTCATGTGCAATTCTCTTCTACCCGGATAGCGAGAACGGTATGGCTTCTGTTTGCTATCTACTATCAGCTGTAGTCCTTGGCGCCCGCCTAGCTCGAACTATCGAACAATCGCTATCCATCCGGATCTACAAAAAGGTGTACTGGTCAGATTCCAGGGATGTACTATGTTGGATAAAATCTGACCACCATGTTGGCCACAGTATCAGCGAGATCATAGAACTTTCGGAAGTACACGAATGGCGCTGGGTGCCTAGCAAACTGAACTGTGCCGATGACGCTACCAAATGGAACAGCCTACCAGATATGTCCTCCAACCATAGATGATTCAAAGGAGGAGATTTTTTATGGCGCAGTGAAGAGGATTGGCCACCGTCACCAGCCCTTAGTGAGACTACGGAAAACGAGCTCCGTCCTTCTTTTCTGACACATCACTTACCGTCGGAACCTGTCGTCTTTGTCAGCAACTATTCAAGCTGGAAGAAACTCATTAAGATTGCTGCGCTCATTCACCATTTTGCGGGAAACTGCCGACTCACAGCAAACGATCTGCTCACTGCTGAATGTTCATTGATACGGTTTTCACAACGGGGAACATATTCTAACGAAATAGCTGCTCTCCAGAAGACATCACAAGATGCCGCAGTTTACACAAGTATCGTCCTTAAAACCAGTTCGCTATACCAGTTAACGCCATGATTGGACGAACGTGGAATCCTGCGCATGTGAACACGCATTGCTGCCTGTCACTACGCCTCTCATGACACTAAGCAGCCAATCATTCTTCATCGAAAACACCACATAACCAACCTTATCGTAGCACATTACCACCACAAATCGATCTTCCACAAGCCCGCCTTGCCGCTTTCTCGCGACCATTCACTCATGTAGGAGTGGATTATTTCGGGCCGATCGAAGTCGTCGTTGGAAGGAGAGTTGAGAAGCGTTGGGGTATGTTGGCCACGTGCTTGACCGTGCGAGCAATCCACATTGAGGTTGTCCACTCGCTTAGTACAAGTTCCTGCATCACGGCAATACGCAACTTCATCACACGCCACGGAACACCCGTGAAAATGTACAGTGATCGTGGCACAAACTTTGTTGGTGCAAATCGAGAGCTAAAGCAGACCAATGAAGCAATCAGTCAGCACGAGCTGATGAAGGAGTTTGCAAACAATGGAATTGAATGTGTGTTCAACCCATCACTGTCACCGCACAAGGGTGGCTGCTGGGAGCGGTTGATCCGCACCGTCAAGAACAACCTGATGGCAATTTGTTTGGTGAAAAGACCTACCGACGAAGTACTTCGTAATTTGCTAACTGAAGTTGAGAGTACTGTTAACTCGCGACCGTTAACCCATGTGCCGATAGACGATGATTCGGCCCCAGCACTGACCCCGAATCATTTCCTGCTCGGCTCGTCCAACGGGTCGAAACCCCTCACCAACATCGATGATACCAGCGCAACCCTTGGACAGAACTGGAGTACATCGCAGATTCTCGCAAACCAGTACTGGAAACGTTGGGTATCGGACTATCTGCCAGAGATCACCCGCCGTACTAAATGGTTCCGTCACACCAAGCCGATCACCGTAGGTGACATAGTCGTTATCGTCGATCCCAGTATCCCAAGCAGCACACTATGGTCAAAATTGGTTGCAGCAACTGGAATGTGACTCTATTGGGTCACAAAGTAGTCATTACAACTGGCTTGTAACAAGTGTGCTGCTAGGGATGCCTCGTAATTGTTGGCCGAAGAGGAAGGTCATCAGCGTCAAGGTTAGCAAAGATGGACAGGTTAGGTCCGCAACCGTAAGAACAGCCAGTGATGTCTACGAACGTCCATCAACCAAGCTGGGGGTGTTAGACGTCCGGTGCGACGTAGAGTAAGCCAACCATAGGTTGGCGTACCCCGGGGGATTGTTGGTCACAATGGACTCAGCGCACCTTCCGCATTCACCATGGTCGACACTTCAGCAAGTGGATTCTGCAACAGCACTGACCGTTCAAACACAATGATAACCGAAACGGAACGGAAAACGGCAATTTTGACATTTGCTGCAAATGACTTCGATACGTCCAATTAGAATCGGCTTGGATCTAGCCTGTTTTCTTTCCGACAAGCAGGCATACTCAGATTGGGCTTTGCCGTTTTCCGTTTGCGTTATCATTGTATTTGGGCCATGACAGGTACGAGTCTGAGACAATAGAGGGAGATAAACAAACAAGGAAGAGGAGAAAAAAAGGTTGTGTTTCATTGCGTAAAATTAATAGCTATTGTATACAGCGAACTATTTACATTTTTTATTTTTTCTAAATCCGAGACCTAAAACTAATTCTCAAACCTTAATATATAAAGTGCTGGTCCATAGAGAGGCAACATTGAGAAGCATTATTGCATAATTATAATTCTACCGAAGATAATCGAAAGGAACTAAACGTAAGTCAGATAATTTGTGAACTATTTTGAATCTTCGAACAGCAAGTAGAATTTATTCTTTACCTAATTTATTGCATAGGAAAATTATATTCTCCAAAAACCGAATATTTGCGTGTCATTGCCGCCGGTCGGAGAATAATAATTACGGAAAGTTACCCGTTGAAACGACTTTCAACATGTTGCATATGCAACTGATCGACGAACCCCCTGAAGACGTATGATTATGTTTTTGTGTTTACCGCATTCATATTGTGCTTTGTGACGTCCGTGTTGTTAATATTTACTATCACGTGAAAGCAAGCGTGATGGCACGGGCGCTTTGGAAGGATAAAATGTTATCCAAGAAGTGAAAACACCGAAATTGTAAGTGTACTTTTAATAACAAAGAATCCATTAATAAACCAAAGATTTTAGCTTTGTAGCATGTGGCAAAAACTGCAACTGAGTGTTTCTTTTACCCTGCTGAAAGATCGGTACCGGTGTCTCTCGGCATTGTTTTCAACACAACGCCTGAAAGTCTCTTAAATAAAAATTATTCATTTATTCATACCCTATGTCCAGGGAGTTGAGAAATTGTCCTCCTAGACCATACCGGGAATCAAACCCAGCCCCCTCTATCATGGTGTTGCGTTGCAGCCGTGCCTTTACCAACTGAGCTAAGGGATAACATACGATGAGCATACACGAAAAAAAGATAGGCCTGAACAACCAGGAACCAAAAGAACCTAAAACTAAAATTTACGGCTACAAACACCAAAAGAATTCACTAGGTTAAAAGGATGAGTAGATAACACTGGTCGACAGAGATTTTCAGACCCAGAGCTCCATGCCAGTCTCCGTTAGCTTGGATCCTAAAACCACCGAATATCGTATTTTGACCACAACCGATGAGCATGTTGCTTCACAAATTGGCATCAAAATTAGAAATTTTGATATATTTTGAGAACCACCTTAATAACTATGTTTTGAGAATTACTTAAATAACTGCCTCAGCCTAAATGCAACTGCTTCACAAGCATTTTTTTTCAGACTTTAACCAACAACTTTTCAAAAGAAATTGTGCCTATCCGGCTTCACCAGAAAAAGTTATGACCATTGAAAGGCAGCATATTTTAGCAAAAAAAAAACAGCAGGGTACAGTAAACACCCCGATATGCGCGGATTCCCATAATGGTGGGCTCAAAAGATATAAAGGCATTGACCATTATTGTTTCAAGGCCCAAGGCCCTCAGAATGGTGAACTTAAAAGTTCAGAATGGGCGGCACTAGTGTGCATGTAAACATACATACATATAAGGCCTTTACTTGAAAACAAATGCACCACTTTTATTTGGGTGTAACTTTTTTGTCCGTGGGTAAAAGCTCCGATGAAAATCTGGGTACAACTTTGTCTCGGGTGGTAAAATCGTTTAAGGAGTCCCAGAAGACCGAGCGGCGGGCTGGAAGTGGAAAAAAATCGAAGACAGCTGACCCTGTGAAGGCCCGGAAGGTGTTGGATTTTTTCAAGTGTAATCCGATCCTCTCGATTCACGACGGGGCTCCGAAGGCAAAGTGTTCCGCCTGGTTCATTCAGCAAACCATGAAACGAGCTGGGCTTCGTGTATTCAAGGTCCGCAAGGCACTGAACCGGCGTAATCAACAAAACACGGCGGCCAAATCCCGCGCAAGGAAGCTGTATCGAGAGTGGTTAACGAATCCGATGTGTGTGGTTATGGATGACGAAACCTACATCAAGGCAGACGCAAAGCAGAGACCGGGGCTGGAGTTCTACGTTGCCAAATCACGGTTTGATGCTCCGGAAGACATAAGGAAGAAGAACGTGGACAAATTCGCCAAATGATACTTGCTCTGGCAGGCCATATGCCAGTGCGGTAAACTGAGTAAACCGTACATCACAACGGGTACCATCAACAGCGAAATTTTCCGCACCGAGTGCCTCCAAAAGCGTCTGTTGCGTCCTGCGGTCCCACGGAGGCGAGACATTATTTTGGCCGGACCTGGCATCATGCCATTACGCGCGATCGACTTTCGATTGGTACAGAGACAATAACGTTGTTTTTGTACCAAAAACCGCCAACCCCTAAATTCACCAGAGATTCGTCCGGTGGAAAAATTTTGGGCCATAATGAAGGCCAAAGTTCGAAAATCGTCCAAGGTGTTTAAGAACGAGCTGGAATTGAAGAAAGGATGGATGAAAGTGACTAAAGAGGTCGGCTCCACCATTGCACAAAATGTAAGGAGGGGTCTTAAGTAAAGGTGCGGGCTTGCAGCGATGGAAAGGAAATTGAATAAAGTAATTATGCCAAAACATAATCCATATGCATTAGTTCATTCCCTGAAAGTTCCAAGAAAATCCGACTTAATTTTTTTTTTTTGCGAACACTTTTGTCTGGTGCATTTTTTTCGAATACAGGCCTTAGCAAATTGGCATCTCCGACAAACATGTATGGTTGAGTGAGGCCTCTAGGATGGTGTTAACATTAGTTAAGAACCCATCCGGTACATGGCACTAGCGTGCATGTGAACTTCGTGAATTACCTGAATTTTGAGATTTAGATCGTGTAAAAATTTACTGTTTTCTGGAAAGTTATTTGTAAAATTATGAGCTTCCAGACGCTCGACTCGACAGTTCAGAATTATCTCAATCCGAGGCGCTTGTGTGCTTGATAACTTACTGTATGATCTGGATCTCGGGATTTTTGAGATATAGTAAGATGGCATCTTCAAACCAGATATTCGAGGGTTCAGAGCTTTTTGGATGGTGTACTCATTAGATCAGAATTCGTGATGCAAGGAACATACTTAGGAACTTTTTTTAATATCTTTATGTTGATTTCTAGATCATGTATGAATTCATTGTTATTAGGAAATTTATTCGAGTAATCAGGGTCTTCCAGACGGTCGACTTAGAAGTTCACAATTATTTCATATGTAATGAATGTTCACAATTATTTCATATGTAATGAATGTTTATCGCTAGTACACATGAGAGGCTGATTACCCCAATAGTAGTATTCTTGGTTCCGTTCTTCTGATAACTTTGGGTTACTCCTTCAGAAAAGTTCTACACAAAACTATGGGTAAGTCCTTCAGAGAACTTTATGGCAGTTCTTCAGAGAACTTCAGAGAAGATCTTCAGGGAAGTTCTTCGAATAGGTTCTTCAGAGAAATTCATAGAAGTGATCTTCTTAGAGGGTTTGCAGAGAACTTTAGGGAAGTTCTGTAAAAAACATTAGGGAAGTTCTTCATAAAACTTCAGGGAATTTTTGCAGAGAACTTCAGGGAAATTATTCAGAGAACTTCAGAGAAAATTTGAAGAGAACTTCAGGGAAGTCCTTCAGAGAAATTCAAGGAAGTTCTTCAGAGAACTTCAAGGAAGTTCTTCAGAGAACTTCAAGGAAATTCTTCAGAGAACATATGCGAAATTCTATAGAGGACTTCAGGGAAACTCTGTCGAGAACTTATGGGAAGTTATGCAGAGAACTTCAGGGAAGTTCTGCTGAGAACTTTATGAAAGAGCTGCAGAGAACTTTCTGAAAAATTTTCAGAGAACTTCAGAGAACTTCGTGGAAATTCTGCAGAGGACTTCAGGGAAATTGTGCAGAGAACTTTGGTGAAATTCTACGGAGAACTTCAGAGCTTTGGGTAAGTCCTTCGGAGACATTCATGGAAGTTCTTTAGAGAACTTCAGGGTAGTTCTTCAAAGAACTTCATGGAAGTTCTTCAGAGAACTTCACGGAAATTCTTCAGAGAACTTCACGGAAATTCTTCAGAGAACATAAACGAAATTTTGCAGAGGACTTCAGGGAAATTCTGCGGAGAACTTCGGCGAAGTTCTGCAGAGAACTTCAGGGAAGTTCTTCAGAGAACTTCATGGAAATTCTTCAGAGAACATAACCGTAACTCTGCAGAAGACTTCAGTGACGTCACGCAATGTGCGAACTGCCTTCTATTTGGCAATGGGACAAGAAACTGTCGCATGACACCGCGCTGTGGCAAGTGTGCAGCAGCGCATGAAACGGCGAATACGAACAAATGTAGGAGACTGCCGACCCCAAATGTGCCAACTGTGGGTCAAACCACGATGGCTAAAACCGTGCCTGCCCCAAGCGCGTGTAATTTATTGAAATCCGGAGAAAGGCGTCCACCCGAAACCTGAATGGGTGAAACCACCATCAACTTCCTCCGAATACGGTCGAGAACTTCCCACCGCTCAGGTACAGCGTGCCGAATCTGCCACCTCTCCTTCGGCAGGAAATCCGCCAGCCGGCGTTTTCAGTTCAACAACGACTCGCAACAGCCGCCACAGCGCTGTTAGTGCAAACCGCACATCCTCCAACCAGGAGAATCCCAGGCTCAAGCTCTACCACAGCCCATGCGTCTGATGATGACTTGCTCTTCTCCCCGGACCAGATGATGAAGTTCGTACAAGCAATGTACAGAGGGCTAAGTCACTACCGTTCCCAAGGAACAACAAATCGAAGCCGCCACCAAGTGTGCTGCTCGAGTTCATGAAGCAACAGGGGCCCTGAAGAAACCATTAACATCCCCGATTGGAACGCTTGCTCTGTTAAGAACAAAACAGAGAAGGATAGACGCATCACCATAATCACAGAGATGTACCTCAAGCCTGAGGTGAATCTCTATATCCCCAACTTTCGGATTGTAAGGCTGAATCGAACTCACTCAAGGGGAGGAGGAGTGGCCATCGCATTAAGGCTCAACATCAGCTGCCGCTTGGTGTTCAGTTTTGGGCTGAATGTCATCGAGGCCATAGGAGTTGGAGTGGACACTCCCGCCGCCAGCCAAATCACCATCATCGCGGCCTACTGCGCCAAGCAAACAAACACCAGTGACGGCTCGGCAGAGGCTCTGCGGCAAGATATCAACAAGTTAACTCGGCAGCGGGGGCAATTCAGCTCATCACCTGAGGAACCCCAATGGTACCATCGTCCAAGCAAGGTTTCGAGAAAGACACTACACCATCTTGAGTCCGACTTTTCCCACCCTTTTGAGCCGTTCCGGTGCTCATGCTACCATCGATATCTTCCTGACCAACACGACGAACATCTCCGATCCTGTCGTCCATCAGGAACTCTTCTCGGACTACTATCCGGTGGTGGCCAAAGAAGGTTCCTTTGTCAACCGTTTTCAAGCTTTACGGCGCAATTTGGGCGCGATTTCAGCAGTGCGTTGACTCATCTGTTGACTACGGCTCTCAGCTTCCAGATTGGTGAGTAATTCTCTGAACCTAGACAGATCTACCAAACATCTCATTCGACTACGTAATATCATTCGACACCAATACCAACCTTCTGGCCTCTTCCACCTGAAAATCATCCAAGCCAGTTTGATGGATCAAAGAAATCGAGAATTTGCCAACCATCTTCGCTCACTCTCAGACTGTACAAAGCCATTCTGGAAGATGAATAAAATTCTCAAAAATAAGCCAAGACCTATACCTCCCTTTTACTCTCCCGATCAAAATACGGAACCTTCGCTGCTACTAACACCTGTTGAAAAAACCAATGCACTAGGCTAGCACTTTGTGGATTCCCATAACCTAGGTCGTGCCATGGTGAGTACACATGAGCCTGCTGTACTGGAGGTAATGCCTAGAGTCGCTGAATCTCTCATAGTTATACCAGATGAGTTAAGATTATCTGACGATAGCAGGCGATAGCAACCATCAAAACAACCATAAACATGAAGGCCGCAGGTGTCGATGAAGTACTCAACCTTGAGTTGAAAAACTTAAGCTTTGTCTTTTTTGTCCACCTGGACACGGTCTTCAATAAATGCTTGGAGCTTGGCTACTTCAAGTCTCGTTGGAAGTCAGCTGAAGTAATCCCAATCCGTAAGCCTGGCAAAGGCCCTACCAGTGCAAATAGCAATCGCCATATCAGCTTATTATCCTCCATCTCGAAGCTATTCGAAAAGCTGATCCTCAGCTGTTTGCTGGAGTTCTCAAACCAGAAGCACATGTTCCTCCCAGAGCAGCTTGTTGTCAAGGGTTACTAACATCTTAAGGCAGAACAATTCCGTTTCAAAACATCTGCCGTCGAGAAGGCGTTCGACAATGTCTGGTAAGATGGGATTGTGTATAAGCTGAATCGATTCAACTTCCCGATCTTCCTCTTGAAAATCATCACAAACCACCTAGCGGATAGACGATTCCAGATCTTCTTGAGTGGGTCCTATTCCAATGCGTTCAATGTTGATGCTGGGGTCCCCTAGGTCCCATTTTGTTCAATATCTTCACGTCAGATGCTTCTCCACCACCGGGCGGTGGTATTTTGTCTATGTTTGCAGATGACACTACCATCATCTACAAGGGTCAAGTGATCCGAGCACTGACACGTAAACTCCAGGAAGGCCTGGATGTTCTGTCTGGCTACTTCAACAGCTTTAAGGTCTGTTTCATCAAATCACAAGCTTGTTCCGTCTGGTAATGTGAAAGTCCACCTAGGTAGTACTCCCATCGAATGGTCGAGTAGTTTATCTAGGTCTCACCCTTGATAACAAATTGCTATTTAGATCCCACGTAAACAAAATATCCACAAAGTGCTCCATCCTCAAGAGGTCACTATACCCTCTCATCAACAGAAGGTCCTCCCTTTCCCTTAGAAATAGGCTTGCTATCCACAAGCAAATCATCCTACCGGTGATTGAATACGCTTTGCCAGTCTGGGAGTCATGCGCCAAGTCCCACCATGCTAAACTACAGATCATTCAGAATAATCTCCTGAGAATGATTCTGAACAGTCCCCGAGGACTAGAAACTCCGAGATCCATCGCCTGGCTGGTCTTCAGGTGTTGGAAGAACGGAGAACATCAACCCTGGCTAGGTTGTGAGAGTTCTGTGCCAGATCATCCTCACCAGACCATCCGTGATCTCACACGTTAGTTTTAAGTTTGTAAAAAGTAGTTAGGTAGGTTATCAAATTCTTAGATAGGTTATCAATCAAACACTCCTTCTTGTATGATATGTACGACCACCCATTGTAGCATGGAAACTAAGCCCGACAGCAATGAGCACTCCTTGCTGTTAGACTTGATCAAGCTTTAATAACCACTGATTATCCTAATCATGCCATTGTATGAAGGGCCATAAAGGGGTTGGGTGGATCGATAGGCAACATCACTTATACGTTTCCACAGGGACACAAAGAATCTCCTTCCAACGACAAGATTAAACAATTGGTCAAAAGAGCAAGCTATCTAACACGAGGATGCCCCAATGGGTGGGGAGAAGAGCCCGCCCTCTATTCACAAACTCTTAGCAATGGGGAGTTGTCATTCCCACTCTCCCCATCCAGAGTGCTTCAATCGGGTGCCCTGATGGTCCCACCTATTCCCATGAAATATTTATATAATAGTGTATATATTTATGTAAATGAAAAATACTACAACCATTCGTATCTATTATAAATGATCATAATTCGGTTAATGTGTAGAGTTCTGTGGGTCCACGTTTATGCACGTTTCCGTTCGTTTTTAGCGATAGCAGCAGTTTACCAAATGCTTGATTTGAGGTATCCTAAAAAAGTTTATTAAATCTATAGAAATTTTACAGAACTAACATTTATACATTTTAATTTATTGTTGCCATGGCCACTATTTGCTGCTTGATGTTGATTTTATAACAGCAATACACTTTTATTTTTGCTGTCCCAATAGTTATTGCTCTTGAGTTTGGAGTTGCTTCTGAAACAGAGAAGATTCAATTGAAAGGAAATTAAAGACAAATGGACATAACAAATAAAAAGTAATGTCAAATAATCTATGAAGCAAAATCAATGAAACAATATCATCAAATTTAATGATATTGTGAGTTATGACACATTAATGACAATAATTGAGCTATAGAATCAGCTCAGATTCAGTAAAACGTCAATTCGCAAAAAATCAAACGCTCCCTCTTGTGTGAAAAATATTATCGATTGGATTAACCAAGTTAATAATAATTTCAATAATAATTATTATTATTATTCTTTTTTTTTGTGACCTAAAATACGTTTCAAAAACATCGATTTATTGTCATCCTATGAGACAAAAAAAATCTCAAACCGGACCAATGCTGGAGTGGCCAAAGGTGCATACATCATATAACTCACAGTGATTTAATTAATTAAAATATTTATTCTATACTAAATGTTTCATTTCATCAAATCGGCACCGTTTGAACCCACACCACGGTAGGTCAATGTCTTTCAACCACTTAATTATATAGCTATTTTAAACCAAATGATTTATCAATCTACAACCTCAAACTTGACGTGATACTCACGTTCTCATCCTTATGGGTACCATCGCATCACCCTTCAAAACCCCACTCATATAGCAACGAACTTGCCTCATCGTTAATCTTCAATCTAGTAAAATCTAATTCGTGCAACACAATTTGATTAATTTGTACAAGTCAATCTTGTTGACTAGTTACTCACGCTTGGGGAACGACCAAAATGCTACAAATAGTGCAGTGCAGTGCGTGAGACCTCCCGTCGCCAGGCAACCATCCAAAGCGTGCCGAAGTAGCATGGTTGTGCACGTGGTAAATTAACCTCACGTCAACATCGTTTTGGCGCGGCTTGCGACTAGCAGCAACAACTCGGCACATGACTGAACTAACGCGTATCAAAATAATATTAATTCAATTTCGTCCTCCACGCCGCACAGAGGTGCCGTTCCGTCCTGAAATTAAAAAAGAACCCGCTGGGGATCGCGACATCTACCAACCGAAAATTTATCGCTGGCGGTCATCTTTTCAACGGCCAACGGTTAGGTCGTGATCTTGTTAGATGGTTGTAACACGTATTTTAAGGCAATTCTAAGATGAAAAAAATCAGGGTGAAATCGACACAATAGAGCGTGTCCAATTTTTTTTAGTACGGTTGTTGGGTTCTTGTCAATGAATACCTACATTCTTTTTTTTGTTTTGTTTCGGTGTATCGGTGCGAAGAATCTCCAAAATCGTGCAATGCCATCAGAAGAAGGCAGTAGCATGCAGCACAATCTGCCGATCGATTTCAAAGACTTATTTTTTTTCCAGTAATAGGCCACTTAAACAGCATTTGTATCCTTTTTTTTACTCTTCTTCAGATTTGCTTCGATGATGTGCAGATACATTTCGGTTGAATACATTACGGTACATTATAAAAATGAACTGATTTAGGTGATTTTTCATAATTAATTGTATATACTGTGAGTGCTGTGATAAATTAACAAGTGAAGATTACGTCATCATTAGCAATGTAAAAAAAAGTGAAATATTACAAAGAATATTATTTATGTTGTAGTTCATTTGGATTATGAGGTCACATATCGGTGAAAAATAGTGCACTTCTACACTGATAAAAAAATACTGATTTTTTTGCGTTATGTAATGCACATAAAGGAAATGCTGAGTGTCTCTACATACGGGTCCACCCCTCCGTTGTTTGCCCTTCATACAGTGATATTGTGAATTCAGATCGGTGGCCCATTTGCAATTGAGTGGAGCTACATCCAAGCCAAGGGTATGAAGGGATGGTGGCTACCATACATACATACATACATTTCACAAATATTTTTAAAATCTATTGAAAATTTTATATAACGTTGGATGTTCTGCTGTGCAATAGCACAAGCAATCAAAGCTTATATTGGAGACAATGAGCCATTAGTGAATACTGTAAAACGGAATAACTTTGAACACTATTGTTTGTCTCTCTTGAATATTTTCTCGAAGAAGAGAAAATATAGGCTCTCTCACAAGCAACAGTGATGCCATAACTGCTGCTCAACAGCGAAGGATTATTTATCGTTGAGTGCTATTGGACAGCTCCGAAACATATTTGTTCATTGCATATGATAGTGTCAGAAAATGAACAATGTAATCATAAACATTGATCAACCTCAAATGACTGGAAGAAACATGAAATAAATAGTGATTTCAGATGAATTAAATATGAAATAAATTCCAACTTCATATAAAAATCAACATCACACACTGGCAACGAGCCTAGATGTGAGAAGGTGCTGATGAAGACACTCCCTCCAATACACGCGAACAATTGCAAAATACGCAAAGACAAATTCGCAAACTTCTTCAGCTGGCAGCAAAGACAATCGTCGCAAACTTCTTCAGCTGGCAGAAAACTGATTGTTTTCTAGATTATTAATCATAAATCTTTAAAATGAAAGTAATTAATTGGTGATGAATCATGATTTACACATACATCGAACCATAAGCCCCACCGAGAGAGTTTGTGTTCGTATAATTGAATGTGAAATAATATTGAAAATTTAGAATTTTTAGACCTTTTTCCTAACACCTAATGAAAACAGTCACCCCTGATTAAGCCGCTCCCTATCGTATTAGACAAACGTTGCACAGTGGGCAAGAACTGATGAAAACTAAGGAAAAAATCTGTTACTTTTGTCGCTTTCAAGCGTGGCTTGAATACAAGGCCATTTCCGCTTTGAAATTGTCTGGGGAATCGAATGAAACTGGTTTCAATCACCGCACGGATATGGTTGTGGTGTTATAGAGCTTATTTTACCCCACTTCCCTTTATATTATTGAATAATTTATAGACATCTCTGCATGGAGTGCCCCAAGATCAACAAAATAGTGCTAATCCCATGTAAAATTTCCTGAATAATCGAATAGAGGCCACCGCACGGTTCTGTGCACAAAGATTTGGCTGGTTTTACGCCACTTTCCCTTGTATTTTTGAATAGTTTATAGATATCTTTGCTCGGAGTGGCTCAAGTTCAACAAAATCGAATTAGTCCTATGTGAAATTTCTAGGAGAATCGAATAGAAGTTGTTTCATCTACCGCACGGCTTTATTCATTGCACTTTATTAATTTCACATGGAATTAGCACTATTTTGTTGATCATGAGCTGCACCGTGCAAAGATGTCGATAAATTAATTCTTAATATGAGGATAAGTGAGGTTAAATAAGCTCTATAACTTCACAACCATATCCGTGCGGTGATTAAAACTAGTTCCAATCGATTTCCCAGACAATTTCCTAGCAGAAATGGCCGCGCTTAAAAGCGTCAAAAGTTACGGATGTTTTCCTTAGTTTTCATCAGTTCTTGCCCACTATGTATTGCTTGCTTTTTTGCCGCTTGCTGAAAGTTGAAAAAGCTATTCTCAGTTCAATTTTCGGTTCTTGACAATCCAAGAACTGAATATTTAATGTTCGGAAGCAAAATAACACAGAATAAAGAAACACCAATCATGCATTAATTGTTATGTTATGTATTCTCCGTGCGAGGAGTAACCTATCCCGCAGTGGGATGTTAGGCAAAGATTGACGTCCATGGTTCGAGTACCATTGGATACATGCCCATTCGCTCAATTTTCAAAAACATCTGTTAATTTTCCTACCTGTCGCACTCTGACGGACCTTTCAACACTTTCTCTTCACATCTTTCATTCTAGCCAAAAACATTGTTGTTCACTTTTGGTGCCTCATGGTGATGAGCGAACATCTCCTTCTACACCAATCATGGTTAGAAAGTGTATCAACGAAAAATTGATTTGAACTATTCATGATATGGGTCACATCGATCAATTTTTCCCCGCTGATCAAGGTTATCCCGTATTAAGATACTGTCAATTCGAATTATCGTATTATTAGGGTCTTCCCTTAGCTCAGTTGGTAAGGGCGCAGCTACAAATCAACACCATGCTGGAGGTTGCTTGGTTCGATTCCCGGTCTGATCTAGGAATTTTTAATGTGAGAAAGCTAGACAGCGAGCTAATCAGCGCAAGAATTTGCAATTGTCAGATCCTATCCTAAGATCTGTATCTTGTCCGTTGTATTAATTGTAATAAAATAACTAGAAATGAAAGGAAAAATTTTTATTTTCCATTCCATTACAGATAAGCGTATTTCGTTTACCATGTGCAGACTTCTTCAGTGTCTTGTACTAATAACTCGACTTAATAATGTCAAGTGTTCAGTTTGTGCAACCACTGCACTGGTTGAAGATGGTGTAATTGTCTAACTCTCTGTAAAAAATCCAAGCTTGCCTCCCAATATTTGAAATCCTGGCTACGCTAATACAAACAAAACTCCTTTTTCGGGTAAATCTGAGAGTTTTTATTAATTTAGACAGAAGGTGCTAGTTGCTAGTGGCAATCATTGCTTCTCTGCAACAACTAAAAAGTTTTCCAATTTTATTAAAATACACTGAAGTTTTTTTTTACGACGATTATGGTACTGCGTAAAAAAAACCGCGTAAAAAAACCGCGTAAAAAAACCGCGTTGTTTCAAAAAACGACGTAAAAAAACCGCGTTATTTAAAAAAACAGCGTTATTTCAAAAACAACGTAAAAAAGGCAAAGGAAATAAAATTATATTTCTATTCATATTGAAAGGATATGGTCATAAAAATGTGTTGGTGGTGGAAAACATGGTTCCAGTAACATTGGCCGGGAACGCTGTCGCTACAAATGGATAGAGGTTGTTAATTCAATGTGTGAGCAAAGCAGTCCAGAGTAGTTATAGTGAGTTTTTGTCTTCGGCAAAATTCTCAGTGTGCCATTGGTCGTCTTTTGACATAATCATATTAGTTCCACATCCATTAAGTCATGTCAGCAGAGGATTGGCGTCTGCGCAGTCTCATCTTTTCTAAATTGGCGGCCAGAGATTTGCCGTCTTCGGCAAAGTTTCACAGTATGTCATTCATCTTCTTTGACATTATCATATTCAGTTCCAAATCATTCCGCAGAGATGAGCGCTGCAGTTTATCTTTGTAAAATAAACGTTAGAGAGTTGCCGCTTCGGCAACGTTTCTCAGTACTGTCATTTAGTCGTCTTTGACTCTATCATATTAGTTCTAATTTATGCCGCAAATATGGCGCGCCATCTCTGAGGTACGATCTGGATCTAACGTGATTATTTTGAATGCCTTTATTATATACAATTAACATCTTTGCTAAAGACAGCACCTTCCTAGAGCACGATTTGGCAATTTAGGATGGCGGCGTCAATTTGGAACTAATTCTGATAAATGTCAAGTGATCTATATATTTACATTCTCAACAACTTTACTGAGAACGGCAACCCTCTAAAGTTTATTTGAAAAGGATATTTTACTACGCGGTCCGTTATTTCAAAAACGACGTAAGAAACCGCGTTATTTAAAAACAACGTAAAATAGGCTGTTACAACATACGTGAAAAAATTTAATTGTTGGTGTTGATTGTACATTTCCCAATTAAGCCTCTGAACAATACTTTTTAGAACAAGAAAAATTGTTGTTTACAGTTTATTATATGTACTGATGTAATGATACTGATCGTGGATTTTGGTAGAAATCCAGCAATATGGGTCAAACTTCTTAAAAATTTCTTTAGCAGATTGACTTTTTCTTAGTTTTAGGTCCATCGGATGTATGATACGTCAAGTGGCCAGTCCGGAGGAGGTTCCCCAAGGGTCCGTGGCTGGTCATAAGCATTTTTCAATGGAACCATAACAATATGTGTATCGAACTGCTTGAAATTTTCTCAAGCGTTTGTTCTTGTAACCTGAGTTCACCAGACAAGTAGGCCTTGGAGTGACCGTTCGTCCCTGAACCGGTCATTCCGAAACAGGTTTCCGTGAGGCCTGAGTAGTCAAAAACATTTTCTGGAGTAAACCCTGACGATATGGGTATCAAAATTCGTGAAAAGTAGGATGATTTGTCAATTTTTTGTGATCATTTGATGATTTGTCCCTGAACCAGCAATTCCGGAACAGGTTCTCGCGAGGCCTCGAGTGGCTATAAACATTTTCTTGAAGTAAACCCTTGCAATATGGGTATTAAAATTCATTAATTTTTCTTCAGTAGGTTATTTGTCAACGTTTCGTGACCATTTGATGATTTGTCCTCGGACTGATTATTCCGGGAACAGGTTCCGTGGGGCTTTGAGTGGCCAGAAAAATTTCAGAAGGAAATTCTGGCACAGTATGGGTATTAAAATTCATTAAATTTCTGTCAGTAGGATATTTGTCAACGTTTTAAGGCTATTTGATTATTTGTTCCTGGAATGTTTATTTAGGAACAGGTTCATGTGAGGCCTTGAGCGGCCATAAACATATTCAGAAGGAAGCACTGGCAATATGAGTATCAAAATTCATGACTTTTTTTCAGTAAGATATTTCTCAACGTTTTGTGACCATCTTATGAATTGTCATGGAGCGGTCAATTCCGAAACAGGTTCCTGCATGGCTTCGATTAGCCATAAACAATTTTAGAAGAAAGTCTAGCATATAGGTATCAAAATTTATGAAATTTCTTAAGTAGGATATTCTCAACGTTTTAGTGGACATCTGACAACTTATCAACGTAACGGTCATCCTAGTACAGTTTCCGTATGCCAAACATTGCTAAGGTTTCCTTTAAATTTATTCATGGCCATTCGAGGCCCTCACGAATACCTGTTGCGGAAAACTGGTTTGTGGACAATATATCCTACTGAAGAAATTTCAGTGAATTTTGATACCCATATTGCCGAGGTTTTATTTTGAAAATGTTTATGGCCACTGAAGGTCCACCGGAACCTGTTCCGGAATAACCAGTCTGAGAACACGTCATCAAAAGGCCACAAAATGTTGACAGATATCTTACTGAAGAAATTTCCTGAATGTTGATACCCATTTTGCTGGGGTTTCCTTCACTATATACGTCGCCACTCTAGGTCTTCTGGGAACCCGTGCTGGAATAACTGGTCCGGGGACAAGTTGGCATAATTTAGGTATATGGAATAAAATATGTAGTTTGGAATTATTCCAAAGGTTTTGACAGTCTTTTCCAGAAATTCACTTGATATTCCCAAATAGTGTCTCCGTACCAAACCTGGAAACCCAGATTTTACGGGAACCAGATGAATCCAAACGGACGTTGCTGCCAATTTCCATAAAGCAGATGAGTTTTTTAATCTAACGGTGAAAACAAAATAAAAATCGGCCAATATTTGCCAGAGTGACAACCATTTGAATTTGGTGGATACCCGGGTACCCTGTCGGCCTGATTTACGGGTGTTTTATTTTTGTTGAGCACACAACTGCTAGTTGGCGTTTAAATGGCTATACAATCCAAAGCTGGAGAGTAGGGTAGTATTTGAAATTTTGACAACAATTCAATTTAGTATATTGTATTTTGTTTTTTTTACCTTATTTGAAGAAAGACCGAAGACGGCAACTCTCTAGTGTTTAATTTAGAAAAGATAGACTGCAGCGCCATCTCTGCGGCATGATGTGGAACTAATATGATAACGTCAAAAGACGACGAATGACATACTGAGAAACTCTGCCAAAGACGGCAAATCTCTAGCATGCCCTTTTCGCTCAATTTTCATAAAACATCTGTTAAATTTCCAAGCCTGCCGCACACTAGCGGAACTATCAAAACTTTCTCTTCATATCTTTAATTCTAGCCAAAAACATTGTTGTTCACTCTCGGTGCCTTATGGTGATGAGCGAACATCTCCTTCTACATCAAATCTCTAGCGCTTAATTTAGAAAAGATAGACTGCAGTGGCATCTCTGCGGCATGATTTGGAACTAATATGATTATGTCAAAAGACGACCAATGGCACACTGAGAAATTTTGCCGAAGACAAAAACTCACTATAACTACTCTGGACTGCTTTGCTCACACATTGAATTAACAACCTCTATCCATTTGTAGCAGATTCCCGGTGGCCAATGTTACTGGAACCATGTTTTTCCACCACCTATACATTTTTATGACCATATTCTTTCAATATAAATATGAAATATAATTTTACGTTGTTTTTTTAAATTCGGACCGCGTAAAAAAACCGCGAAAAAAAAACCGCGTAAAAAAAACTTTAGTGTAATGCGATGAAGCAATTTATTATGCAATTACCCTTCCACTTGGTGAGTTCACTCGCCAATCATAGCAAACCTGTTGCGTACAAAAGAACCGTAAACAGTTACTAATTCTTGATTGCTTGTTATTACTACCTGTATACCGTCCCGAATATGCTCATTCCGAGCTGTACTACCAAAAGTACCAAGTTTGTTGCCCATATTCACGTCTGAAAGTCTTGGATTCGTTTTGAACGCCTTTATAACATTCTGGTGCAGTCTCTGGTCTACTATATAGCTTGAATGCCTCGCAATCGAGGACTTATGGAAAATAAAAAAAGTTCATTGAACAGCTTTGTTTCCAAATACAAAACAAGAAAAATAATGTAAACTTTCACTAATTAATGATTTGTACCTTGAATCGTGAGCTAGTTACCGATTATGCGATTCCACTGACGGTGTATTTATGGTTGTTCTTGAATTCAAATTTGCCGTTCGCGAATCCGCGTACAGATTTATTTTTGTGCAGTTTTTAAATCATAGAAAACTTCTATTTTTTGTTTGCATTGTTAATGTTTGCACTGAATTTAGAAAAAAAAAAAAACTTTGCGAACAAATTGCTGGCAAAACATTCTAAAACTGATCTCTAGGAGCTCTATACTGGACAAAAAAATCGAACCGATTCTAAATTGGTAGAGCTTTAAAAGATTCAACAACAAAATATATTTTCATATATGCTGCAAACGGGTCCACCCATGATTTCTAAATTAAGTACTACCCGAGCAGGAGAAAATATCATATGAATACCTAATTTTGATCTCGATAACTGACCTTTGCATTCAAGAGCACAGCATAAGAGGTGAAATACCGAAGCAAAATATCTAAAAATTGCAAGCCTAATTTCTCTTGAATAACAAAACTTGTTATACCTGAGAGGTGCTATATTGGTATTGTTTTACCTCAATTTGGTATTCGCATAGCATTGTGGGAACAATTTCATGGTATTATCCTCATGTATTTTACCTCTTAATCTGAGCTCTCAAATACCAAGGCCAGTTATCAAGATATTCGTTCCTTCTCGGGTAGAGATACAATAAGTTTCATTCTCATACAGTTGACTTATATTTGATACAATTTTCTTACATTTATGTATGTATTTATGTAAAAGATACCACTCATTGTTGCAAGGCACAGACGTCAGACATTGGATTGTCCTCTACGTATGACTTGATCAAGTTCGACATCTGCCTATATTCAATTTAATCCGGGGAGATAGGAGAATCTCCTTCCAGTGATCAACTCCTACAGCCCAATTTCGAACAAGCCATCATACGTGGGGACTTCCTAATGAGTGGGAGAAGAGCCAGCCTTCACTTATTATTGTAATTTACCTTCACTGGTCCACCTACACCAGCGGGTGGATAGTCATGAAGAAAATGAATATATTTTTTGGCTCAGGAAGTACTAGCACACCGGTCCCAAGCTCGGTCCCAAGCTTAATGATTCGCCCCTAATAACGTAGCTCACACCAACACAATCTCAAATATTGTGTCAAAATAACAAAGCGAATCAAAACATCAACAAAGATACTAGTACCGAAAGGTATCGCAAAGCGCAAGAATTATTGCGAGGTGCAGACTGCAAGCTGTACTTCGGACTTAGAGATTCTACAACAGTGAACCAATTTCAAATCGCTAGTTGCACATTGATTGTTGCCTACACTTAACTGACGATAAAAATGCATCCCCGCAACCACTCCTCAGAATTCTCTTCCTGCTTTTTTCTCTCTCTCAAAACTCCGCAACGTTTTTCTAAAGCTTTGTTGTTTTTTTTTCTTTTCATTATAAGCAGGTGCTTTGACTTTTTTGAAAATGAAATGACTTCTTCATTCATCTTCTTCTTCATTTATCATCCTTCTTCTTCAACGGTACAATAACATCCTTTATCCTGGCTTAGAGTTGCGCCTAGAACCATCACATGTATTAGAAATTTGATTGAACCATAGACCCTAGCCCTAACCTAATGACTCTAACTACGATCTGGTCCCCAGTTGTAATTTCTTCGATTCACTTATTGATCCAGGTTAAAGTTGATTTCATCAGGAAAAAGAGTAGAGGATTGATATGATGTAGACGCTTCAACCGACTCAGTAGTTTTTTAGATTTCTCCAATTGCCATGATTGAGTCACAACATTCATGAATTGGACTCTGCGTACTGGATACGACACATAACCAAGGTTTTTATCCATTACTCACCGGATTAAGAAGTTCGAACACCCAATTTCCAATTCCATGGACCTTTTCATACATTCTTCCAATTTTTTTATCCTGCTCCGTTCACCTGTATTGGTACAGCACTTGTGTTTCTTCTGCTCTCTTGTGTCGACATCTTTAAGTGAACTCAACACTGTTTGTTTACATCTGACACCTAACAGTAAAAAATCTCCAGTGCTGCCAAATATGCCTGAATCATACTCCGCAAACATAAGAAATTTACAGTAACTATATAATCATTTCGAAAATTCGTAAAAATTCGTCACGCAGCCTGTGCGACCGGCACCTTACGGAACTCTACATATTTGGTTGATGCTCTGTTGTAGTCACACCATTGCCTACTACCGTAGCTGATTAGCAAGCAATCCATTTTTCACAAGAAAACAAAAACCTCATTGAAAGCCGGTTTGTTCTACATAAATGTTTCAAATTAATACATCTTTAATTTCAAGACTTGCTCATTTTCAAGATAGCACGAGGTTGCGCACCGTTATTTTACCTATATTGATTACTATAGTATACAAGTTACCAACCGAGCCATCATCACGAACCCAGATTATAACATCCTCCAATCATTATTTGGACTACATCAGCAGATACAAAGCAATCCACAACCATGAACTCAATTGGTAACCACATCATATCAGCAAACATTCTTCAGGCATTATTCGGACCACATCAACACTTAGTATCAAACAGAAACCATCAACAACAATCCAACTGACAACACCCCGAAACCGCAAATAATATTTGAGCTGCATCAGCAGTGAACAAACGACAGCAACCGACCCTTCGACCGCTATCGACAGGTATGATCGGTCAGCAGTTCAGTTCAGTTCGATTGAAGAAAAAACGTCATTAGTAGTTCAGCAGAATGAAAGTGCAGGTGTCTCCTAAAATACGAATAATAAAGCTCGATTCAATGTAAATCTGGATGCATGGTTCAATACACCACCGCGTCCCTGGTGGTTGAAAAAAAAACGTTTGACAGGCATTTGTTGATGTTTTATTGACTAAGAAATTGGGGCAAAGTTTTTCTCGATTGATTGACGCATTTCAAAATTACGGATCATGAACTCTGCCTCAACTAGCAAAAGTGTTGAAATTTCCAAAGTCAACAGTGTGTCTTGCAATCAAACGCTACAAGGATGCTCTGAGTGTGAATAGAGCTCAGCACATCTTTCATAAAAGTGGCACTAGGTGCAAAGAGTAAACAGTAAACATCCAAATCGCCCCCTGAAACAAAATTCAGTGATCAAAAAGCGAGCACGATTACTATACGAACGAGTTTTGATGAAATTTGATGGCTGTATTTTAGTGGATGACGAAACAAATGTCAAAATGGTTTGTAAACAAATCCCCGAACGAAAATTTTACCTGCAACTGGTCGTGGGGATGTCCGTTTCAGGTGATATGCTGCAAACAATTTTAATTTTGTCCTCCTTTTTGTCCTCCGAAGTGCCTCCGAGGTTCAGACCGATCGAAAAATATTGGGCAATTGTCAAGCGAAAACTTTGAGGATGCGGTAAAGAAGTGACATATGCAAAAAAAAAACGCGTTTAAAGTGGAATAAGTCCACCGGTACAGTGTCACCAGCAGCTGTGCAGATCATGTTGGCATCGATCACAAGTTAAGTGCGACAGTTCGTTCGAAACGGTGAAATGTAATTACTTGTTTTATCTCGTTCAAAGCTGAATAAATACCCTTTTGTTTGACGTTTTGATCAACCGTGTATGTTGTTAAATTCTTGAGTTATGATCATTTAAATGCGTCCAAATTTACTTTGAATCGGGCTTTGAGTTTATCATACAATAAAAAAATCAGCTCAATTGATTACAAGGTAGCTGAAAACAGGTAGAGGATGATATCTGACCTGCGTGCAATCATTTGGGACCACC
>JASCZW010013259.1:0-26165 GCA_034211315.2 Aedes japonicus
GCGAGAGATTCGAATTGAATTAATATGGTTGATTTCCATAACATGTATCTTTCAAATGAAAAAAAAAGTTCAATGATTTGGTTCATTTATTTTGCTGTAATCCCATTCTGTTTTAGTGACCCCTATTGTGAGAAACCCTGTAAATAAGGGTTATTTAAATGATTGAGTTCTTAAACTTAAACCTAGCTGCGTTTCCTTGCAGTTGTTCGAGACATCTCCTGGACATTCTGTGACATCATGCTCGTCAAAATAGTTTGTAAAATGAGTAGAATGCAATTCACTTTGATGACCGTCACAAAAATCACTGTGAAACCTAATCTATTGTTTCTCGTTTCAATTGTAAAGTTGACTGAGCAAAACATTTGCGAGCAAAATAGCGAGCAAAGATGCGCGGTCTTCTTCGATCACCGTCATTGAACTAAACAAAAAATCCAAAAATATAAAATGTATTGCATCTGAATCATTGTATACTTGACTTTTTTATTTTTTTTTAAATAATCATTTATTTGTACAGGCTCAATCGAATAAACTTTACAGAGCCAAATTTTCATACTTTTATACATCATTTATCTTAAAACTAAAGTTAGGAGGATAGAGCCGATTACTCGCGGCCGTCTCGAGGTTAATAGGAATTACAAATTACGGATGGGAAAGAGGGTGGGAATTTAAAGTATATTTACATAACACATTAAATCTAAGTTCTAAATTATTGAAACACTTATAACTACACAACTTTTGGTTTTCTTCTTGTTCGAACATTTTTGAAAGAGAAAAAAAACACACGAACACTGAAAAAAAAACTTATACTAAACATACATGTTAAACTAACTACAATCTAATGCTAATGTTAGTCAAAAACACATAAATGAGTTTCATGTACTCCAAATCACGTACAGCCAAAATATCTCGAATTGGCACATTGGGTTGTCTACCTCGAGCCCGAAGGGAATCATAAAGCCCTGATCTGACCTCACGATGCCCATAACAAGACCAAATAACGTGATCTGCGTCCTGATAGCCTTGTCCACACTCACAGAGATTGCTGTCGCTCAGCCCAACCCGGTATAAATGAGCGTTCAAAGAATAATGATTGGACATGAGGCGAGACATGACACGAATGAAGTCTCGACCCACATCCATCCCCCTAAACCAAGATTTCTTCGACACCTTTGGGATGATAGAATGTTGCCATCGCCCCAAATCTCCTTTACCTCCATTTATGCTGCCAGCTGACGAGTGACTGTTGACGAAAAATAGTAAAAATTCGTTGAAGGCGATTTGTCGATCATAAATATCGCCTTCCATAGCGCCCACCTTTGCAAGCGAGTCCGCTTTCTCATTGCCCGGAATTGAACAATGAGAAGGGACCCATACAAAGGTGATGGTAAAATAACGCGAAGATAAAGCACTTAGAAGCTCCTGTATTTTCATGAGAAAATACGAGGAGTGCTTTACCGGCTCAATGAGCGAATAGCCTCTATAGAACTGAGACTATCCGTGAAAATGAAGTACTGATCCGGTGTTAACGAGGCAAAAATTTCTAGCGTAAAATGTATTGCCGCTAATTCAGCGACATACACGGAACAAGGGGCTTGAAGTTTACGGTTGCCGCTATAAATATCATTAAATATTCCAAAGCCTGCTGACTTCTCTATCAAAGATCCGTCAGTGAAAAACGATTTAGTGGAATCAACTTGGCCAAACTTTGCAGCAAATATCACCGGAGCAATCATAGGACGATGATGCTCTGGGATTTCACGAAGCTCCTGCTTCATGGATAAATCAAAATGAACCGAATTGTCGAAATCGGAGAAGCAAACACGATTGGAAATGTTCGGCGAAGGGCTGACATCCTGTGTTATGTACAAATGGTACAAAGTCATGAAGCGCGTTTGAGGATTCAACTCAAGAAGCTTCTCAAAATTTTCGATCACCTGGGGGTTCATAACTTCACACCTGGTGAGGAGCCGGAGAGATAATTCTGAAAACCGATCCGAGAGTGGCAACATGCCAGCCAGCACTTCAAGCCTCATGGTGTGAGTCGAGTGCATGCAACCTAACGCGATACGAAGACACCGATACTGAATACGTTCCAGTTTAATGAAGTGCGACCGAGCCGCTGACTGAAAACAAAAACTATCGTATTCCATAACTGACAAAACCGTTGTCCGGTACAACGTTAGAAGATCTTGCGGATGCGCTCCCACCAGGTCCCGGTAATTGTGCAGAGAAAGTTGATCCTTGGCTGGCACTTTCGCTTCACATACTCAATATGGGATCTCCAGGTGCACTTAGAATCGAACCAGACCCCAAGGTATTTAAATGACATAGAATGAGTTATCGGCTTACCCCAAATTTGAAGCTTCGGTTGTGCTGGGTTATGCTTCCTAGAAAAAACTACCAACTCAGTTTTCTCCGTAGAGAATTCGATACCTAGCTCTAGAGCCCAAGTAGACAAATTGTCCAAGGTATCCTGTAAGGGTCCTTGCAGATCGACCTCATTGGGTCCCGTGACAGACACTACGCCGTCATCTGCAAGTTGTCTCAACGTACAGTTGTCACCTAGACAACCGTCAATGTCTTTGACATCAAAATTATACAAAAGGGGGCTTAAACATGATCCCTGGGGGAGACCCATGTAGCTAAATCGTGAAGCTGTAGAGGTTCCATGAGAAAAGCTCATATGTTTCTCTGACAGCAAATTGTACAAAAAATTATTCATTAATGGTGAAAAGCCACAAGCGTGGAGTTTATCTGAAAGAACTTCAACAGATACTGAATCAAAAGCCCCCTTGATATCCAAGAATACAGAAGCCATTTGCTCTTTTTGAGCAAAAGCTAACTGAATATCGGTGGAAAGTAACGCGAGACAGTCGTTCGTTCCTTTACCCCTACAGAAACCTTATTGAGTATCTGAAAGTAGGTTATTCGTCTCAATCCATTTGTCCAGACGGAAAAGGATCATTTTCTCCAACAACTTTCAAATACAAGATAACATCGCGATGGGTCGATAGGAGTTGTGGTCGGACGCGGGCTTACCAGGTTTTTGAATGGCAATAACTCTCACCCGTCTCCAGTCATCCGGTACAATGTTGAGTTCTAGAAACTGATTAAACAAGTGCAACATGCGCCTCTTCGCGACGTCTGGGAGGTTCTTGAGCAAGTTGAACTTGATCCTATCAGCGCCTGGAGCCGTATTGCCACACGAAAGGAGTGCGAGAGAGAACTCTATCATTGAAAAGGGTTGGCTAATCTCATCTATCGAATTCGAGGTTTCGCGAGGAATCATCCGTGCCGGCACAGAATCTGGACAAACTTTTCGCGCGAATTTGAGGATCCATTGGTCCGAGAACTCTTCGCTCTCGTTGTTAGTAGTTCGGTTACGCAACCTTCGCGCCGTGTTCCAAAGAGTACTCATCGACGTTTCGCGCGATAGCCCGTTCACGAATGTTCGCCAGTAACCGCGTTTCTTGGCCTTGATGAGGCTCTTGAGTTCGCGTTCGAGAGCCGTGTATACTTCGAAGTGCTCAGGTGTTCCACGTCTACGGAAAACGTTAAACGCGTCGGACTTTTTACGGTAAACCTCGGTGCATTGCTGATCCCACCATGGAGAAGGAGGTTTCCTGCGAGATGACGTCCCTGGAACTGGTCGAGTTTGAGCTTGAAGCGCGCTGTCTAAGATCAGGTTGGAGAGGAAGTTATACTCTTCCAGCGGTGAAAGCCTTTCTACCGTCGTTACGGCTTCATCTACTGCTGTCCTAAACTTTGTCCAATCGATGTGACGGGTAAGATCATACGTGACGTTAACAGATTTCGACGGATTGAACCCGGTGGCAACCGAAATTTTTATGGGCAAGTGATCACTACCGTGGGGATCTTGAATCACATTCCATGTGCAATCCAACGATAATGAATTCGAACAAAGTGTGAGGTCTAATCTACTGCCAACTGAGGATGTACCAGCCAAACGTGTTACTTCTCCATTGTTAAGAACTGTCATATTGAAGTTGTCACAGAGGTCATATATCAGGGAAGACCGGTTGTCATCGTACAGTTCTCCCCAGCCTGTACCGTGAGAGTTAAAATCTCCCATGATCAACCGTGGAGAAGGAAGGACCGAACAAATATCTGAAAGTTGTTTTCGGTTTATCGAGGCTCTAGGAGGAATATATACAGAAGCAATGCAAAGGCTTTTATTTTTAATAACAGCCTGACATGCGACAACTTCAATACCTGGAATTGGAGGAAAATTCACTCTATAGAAGGAGTAGCACTTTTTGATCCCCAAAAGTACTCCTCCTCCACGTGAATCCTCACGATCAAGACGAATAATATTGAAATCATGAATCGGAAGATAGATTTCGGAAGAGAGCCATGTTTCACAAAGAGCGAATGCATCACAACCGGTAGTGTGAGCTAAAAATTTGAATGATTCCAATTTAGGAATCAAACTTCGACAATTCCACTGTAGAACAGTGATCAAATCCCCGACCTCATTTGGAAAATTATCCATCGAAGGAAATGATAGCTGCAAGGGATGGGCCACTTTAATGTTAATTTCTGCAAAAAAGTTTTCACAGTGGAAGCATTGCCATAACAATGCTTTTGAGAGGGTCAGAAATTTCGAGGTACTTAAAGATACCTTCGGCAATGCCATCAAATGAGAACAGCCGACTAGAGGAGGGGGCTTTTGTTCTTAAAATTGGGGCTTCAGGGTTTTGGATGTCCCCGGGAGAGATGGAAAGTCCTGGGTGTAGTTAGTACTACGAAAACCAGGTGGATTAGGATTTTCCTCTTTTCCACCTTTCCTTGAATTGGGCAAGCTGTTCTCGGGCTTCTTTTCAGCAACTTTCAGTGGGAGGACGCGTCTTCGCTTCCTTGAAGCACCTTCCGGAAAGGTGAACGATGTTCCTCTTCAGCAGAATCAAAGTCAGACTCGTCATCTGACAGAGGAGCAAAGGGATTTGTATTGGCATCGGGTGATGGTGAGGCTTTTTTCACCATTTCAGCAAAGATTGCCTTGAACGCTGTTTCAGCGAGCGTTCTAATTTTTCCCCGCGTTGTTTGTACGCCGGGCACGATGAGAGAGCATGAGGAGGAGTTCCTTTACAAAAAGCGCATTTAGGTGTGCTGTCTGCGCACGCGCCATCCTCATGCTTCTCCCCGCAGTTGGAGCAGCGCGCTTTATTGCCGCAATGGGAGGTCGTATGTCCCATCTGCTGGCATTTCTGGCAGATCATGACCCGAGGTACAAACAATCGCACAGGTAGCCGAAGTTTTCCCAACTCGACGTATTGAGGGAGGGCTGAGCCAGAGAACGTCACGCGAAACGAGTCTGATGGTGTGAACTTTTTTTCGTCCTTATTGGTCGATACTGGAGCCTAGTTGGCGCACATCCAGTATCTGAACTGGGGAAGCAGGGGTTCTTAAATCGACCAACCCCCGCTTCAGCAGGATCTCAGGGGTTAGACTTGAATCGGTGACCACACCTTCAATTTCAATACCCCGAGCTGGGATATACACTCTATATTCTAGAGTAAAGAGCTGGGAGACAGCAATCTCATTAGCTTGCTTGAGGTTGGACACAACGACCCGAAGTTTATTCGGCCTGACTTTAATTATCTCGGTCACGGCCGAGAACCGTTTGGTCAGATCGTTCGAAATTTGATAGACATTCAGAGGTTTCGATTTGGGCTGAAAATAGACAACCCAAGGACCAGTTGAACTGTCTGGATATGCACGTGATCGGGTAACTGTATGAGCTACCCTCATCATTTTGCGCCATAGATGATTCATCTTGCGATAAATCATCCATGGCTCGTTCGTGGGAGCTTATGACGCTCAACCACTGAATCTATATATAACTAAACACAGAAAAAAAATTAAAGCTAAGCACACACTCAAACACTCTCAAACACTCTCAATCACTCCCATACACTCACACACACTATAAAAAATAACGCTTCTTGTATTCAGAAGAGAAGGAAACAAAAACTTATCTTATATGTATAACGGATCTACTGCAGCCAGGCGACGAACGTGCTGCTGCTGCCGAGCTACGATGAGTGGCCGCGTGCACCGGCTAGGCCGGCTGAACGATGATGATAATGACACTGGTGATACTGGTCGGTGGTGGTTATCAGATGAACTAATGCACGCTACACACGATGGACTGCTGGTGTGCGTGCCGTATAGATGCGGAACAATATGGTTTTTCGATCGTCGTAATATTGCTAATTGCAAACAATTACGTTGCTGCACTGTTTATAACACAACCTTTTCTTCTTAATAAAACCAGGACTCGATTTCACTCGCGATCGCGAAAAATATTGAACTGAAGATACTTGACTTTAATAGTTATATTTAGACTAGCTGCAACAAACTATGCTTAGTTGTCAAAAACATCAATCATCAGATATGCACTCGTAATGGGGTTAAAGCAACGCCAAGTACCCAATATGTTACCCGATAAAATCGGCTTTGGGTAGACGAAATCCAGCGAAACCCATCGGTCACCATTACTCCTTGCAAAAGGAACACACCTAGGAGAAAATTAATCTATTTACTACACTTTATTAGTGCCGATCACGAATATTTCCCATTTCGACCAAACCGGTTCCTTTTCGCTGCTCTGTTTGTTGTTGGGATATCATCGCAACCTGGTGTAAAGTGTTGAAAAATACGACTTGCCTTCGGAAGTCACCGAAAATAAGCCACGATGGATTTACTGACCCTTTGCTGACGACGACGTCGTCTTGGTCGTCAACACCAACCATCCTGTTAGGGGGGGGTTGGAAGGAATAATTAAGAGTGCATAATGAAGTAAACCGTCTGAGTTAATCAGGCACTCACCATTCGCTGAAACTGTGAGGAAGGGTGGACGTGTCACAAATCTCGCCCTCCTCTCCCCCACTTTCCGACAGCCGATTTCGATGGTTGGTCCCGTTTAACTATAGTTGGTCCCCAGTGAACGATGGATTGATTTGGTTGGACGTGATTTCGTGCATTTTTCTGTTCACCTCATGCGTCCGCCCTCATATTACATCGGGTAAATCGTGATTTTGGAGGACTAGGAGTTACAGGGCCAATTTCTGGTCTGGATCAGATTATTAAATTTTAATTATATCGCCCTCTAGTGAGCGTGTGTTTTTCTGGTTACAATTCGATGGTTTGAGGCTGAAAGGGGGCCAGAGGGGGCTTTTGACCTCGGGCTCGGAATGAAATGAGTGATTCCGATGCATGGGTAGCGGGGAGGGGGCGGGTCGAAATGAGGAAACAATGCAATTGAAATCGAACAGAAAAGAGTGAACTGCGCTGAGCGTGTGACAGAGTGCCGGGTGCCTGGTGCAATAATATTTTACTTTGTAATTAAAATATATTTAAGATAATTAAATTACTATATATGTGCGACGAGTTTACGTTTTTATTCGTTTGTTTATCTGAAACCCGTGATTTTTTTTTATTGGTCCACTGTGCGTCTCCATGCGCTGGAGAAATATGCGTTTCGATGCTCATTTTTGCTCAGCTCTGATAGCAACCAGCAGCTCCATAACACTCCGGGACTCTCCGGTATTAATTACAGTTTTATTAATGTAATAAAATTTAATGTGAGTCACAGAAAAATGAATCCTAGAGGAGATGTGATTGGAAATGAATCAGTGCAAAGAGTGAAAAATTATAATTATGGAGCACTCAAAAAAAAGTAACGAGAATTGTGTAATGATCATATTTATCCGAAAAAAGCTGCTCAATTAAGATCTCGGGTGTGGGATGAAGACTGCATTATCAATTGTTTCCGATAACAAGCCTCAGGTATATGAGTTTCAATCGGAATCTATGGTAAAAGCTACAAGGTACAATTCAATATTCTTTGAATTAGCCCTTTCAGGACTGATTTTTTTTCCAAGCGTTATAATACAAGCAATTTGATGTTTTCTGACTGATTACAGAATTACAATAAAATAAAAATTATTGAAAAAACCAGAAATATTCTTTTGAGATGTGTTAGATCGTCCAAACCGTCCTGGAGTTCAAAACATAAGATCTTCTGTTTTAACAGTAGCTTTATTTGCTATAAGATATTTATTCAAACATATGTGAACTGTTTTGCTGAATGGTGTTCTAGAAACATGCTTACACTAAGCATTCACAAGTGCAACGTCATCTCGTTCCACAGAAAACATGAGCTATTGTTTTTGATTACTTCATCGACGGTCAGCCTTTAGAACTTGTTCGTCAAGTACGGGATTTGGGAGTTATCCTTGACCCAGCTCTTACCTTTCGATCACACTATGGACGATATTATCTCCAGATCAAACTGACGGCTGATTCATCTTCAAAATAGCAAATGAATTTCGTGACCCCCTATGCTTTCGATCCCTTTATTGTGCTCTTGTGCGGTCGATCCTGGAATCCAATGCTGTGGTTTGGTGTCCCTATCAATCGATCTGGATTGCTAGGATTGAATCAATCCAACGGAAATTCGTCAGGTATGCTCTGCGGGATCTCCCATGGCAAAATCCGCTCAATTTACCGCACTACGAGGACCGATGCAGATTGCTAGGCATAGAAACCTTGAGAAACGGGAGAAGTACTGCGCAATCTGTTTTTGTAGCCAAGATTCTTTTTGGCGATATGGACTCACCTGGAGGATCCTTGAGCAGCTGAATATATACGCCCCAGAACGAATACTTCGCCAACGTGATTTCTTGATGCTTGAATCTCGCAATGCTTTGTATGGTCAGCTTTGATCCCATCCGCTTTATGTCAGCTACGTTCAACCAGGTGTGCTTGCTGTTTCGACTTCAGTGCATCTGTTGAAACATTTAAACGAAGACTTTCGGAATTTTTGGCGGATGTTCGACGAGGACTTGACGAGACCTGACTTATGTGCTGAGGATAATTACTTTTATTACTAGACCACGAATTAGAATTTTCATGTTATTAATTTATTTTGTGTTATGTATACCTTTAAGAAGTTTTGTGTTCTCCATGTATATGTTATAAGAAGATATGGGGTTTTTGCGCCTTGCTCACAGGCTTTTCCCCTTTAATATTTAATATTCATTAAGACGGATAGTCAGATGAAGTATAATAATAATAAATAAATAAATAAATAAATATTCAATGCATGTCCTAAAAAAACAACTCAAATTATGAGATAATCTTTGGAGATTCTATGCCAAACAAACTGTCTTATTTTTGTATAGCTGATTATGCTACTGTAACAATTGTAGACCTTAAATTTTGAAGTACAGTTTGAATGATTTGAAATTATTAAGGGTATCCTATGATATCTATAGACGTTTCAGAATATTCGTACAATAATTTTGAATATTTGAATAGCCCAAAAGTCTACGGTTACAACTGTGGATCTTAATTTCTGAACCCAAGATCAGTTTTAATGAACTTGAACATCCCAAGATAATCTGTTAATGACTGGTGCCCTTACAGAAGATTCACTGAATGTGTTTGAATGCATATTGTTACCTTTCATAGGTTATAAAGCTAATGTTACGACTGTAGATCCAAACTTCTGAACTCAAAGGCAGTTTTGGTGACTTAGAACATCTCTAGGTATCTCATTATATCTGATTGCCTTGCAGCAGACTCACTTAATTTGATCAAATACAAATTGCTACTTTGTTTGGTCCAGAAAGCTACAATTTCATCTGTAGATTTTAAGTTTTGATCTCCAAAATAGTTTAGGTTAAGTAGATTAGGTTAAGATAGGTTGGTAAATGACTAAACAATGCATACCACTGGTACTTCACGTACCTGCAGGTTTAAAGTAGACCCTATTTAGTGTTTCTTAGCCTGATACGAGTCAGTGGGCGATACGCAGAGGCGCGTGATCAGTTGGTGGACGATCGAAAAAAGAATGTGCAGGATGAAAATCAAGGGCCGATTCTTCAACTTCAGCAAAATCAACGAGCACAGCCCTCACTCCGGGCGCACTCATGATGACAAAGACGCATTCTACGGGCAGCTCGAACGTGAGAACGACCGCTACTCAACCCATGGCGTCAAGATCGTCATTGGAGACCTTAACGCTCTGGTAGGCCAGGAGGGGGAATTCAGACCGATGATTGGAAAGTTCAGAGCCCACTAGTTGACGAACAAAAACGGCCTACGACTCATTGATTTTGCCGCCTTCAAGAACGTGGCCATTCGTAGCACCTTTTTCCAACACAGCCTACCTTATCGGTACACTTGGAGATCACCACAGCAGACGGAATCGCAAATCAACCATGTTCTAATTGACGGACGGCACTTCTCCGACATTATCGACGTCAGGACCTATCGTGGCGCTAACATGTAACAAAACGCTAACATAATAACAGACTCATCAAAGCAACGATGGACGGTGTGCAAAACTGCGTAAGGGTTTCGGGTGAACTAGCAAGTTCATTCGAATCTCGTCGGGGACTGCGACAAGATGACGGACTCTCATGCCTACTATTCAACATCGCTCAGGAAGGTGTCATGCGACGAGCCGGGCTCAACAGCCGGGGTACGATTTCCACGAAATCTGGTCAATTTGTGTGCTTCGCGGACGACATGGACATTATCGCAAGAACATTTGGAACGGTGGCAGAGCTGTACACCCGCCTGAAACAAGAAGCAGCAAAGGTCGGACTGGTGGTGAATGCGTCGAAAACAAAGTACATGCTGGTAGGCGGAACCGAACACGACCGGATCCGCCTAGGAAGCAATGCCACGATACACGGGATACCTTCGAGGTGATGGAGGAATTTGTCTACCTTGGATCCTTACTGACGGCTGAAAACAATACGAGTCGTGAAATTCGAAGGCGCAGCATCAGTGGAAGTCGTGCCTACTACGAGCTCCAGAAGACTGCGGTCTAAAAAGATTCACCCCCGCACCAAATGCACCATGTACAAAACGATAATAAGACCGGTGATCCTATATGGACACGAAACGTGGACCAAGCTCGAAGAGGACCTGCAAGCACGCGGAGTTTTCGAGCGACGCGTGCTAAGGACGATCTTCGCCGGTGTGTGGCGGCGAAGGATGAATCACGAGCTCACTGCACTCTACGGTGAACCCAGCATCTAGAAGGTGGTCAAAGCCGGAAGGGTGCGGTGGGCAGGGCAAGAATGCCGGACAACAACCCTGCAAAGTTGGTGTTCGCTACTGATCCGGTGGGCACAAGAAGGCATGGAGCGCAGAGAGCACGATGGGACCAGATGGAGCGTGATCTGGCGAGCATTGGGCGTGACTGAGGTTGGAAAGCGGCAGCCGAAAACCGAGTATTGTAGCGTACTATTGTTGATTATGTCTTATCCTAAATGTGATGTTGAACAAATAAAGGTATGATAGTTTGGATAACCTAGAGCATCCGACGATTATCTCCTAATGTCATATGTTAGAACATTAAATGAATAAGTTTGAATATTTATTGTAATTTTGGATTGAGAAATTACTGTTGCAACTGTAAATTTTATGTGCTGAACGCCAGAACACTTTAGATAACTTATATCATCCCAAGATGACCAGTTTGTGTATTTTACGTTCGCAAATACTCACTGAATTTGCTTGAATATTTGACGTAATTTTGTAAAGCCTGTTGCTACCGTAGATTGACCTTTCAAAAGATTCATTTCATATGTTTGAGAACTTATGGTCACCTTATATAGCCCAAAAACCTACTGCTGCAACTGTAGATCTTATGTTTTGAACTGAATAACAGTTTGGATGACCTAGTGTATCCCAAGAATGTCGCATTATGTCTTTTAACATTCTTCACTATTCAATAAATATTGTTAATTTCATATTGGCCCTTTTCCAACTCCAAAAACCTTCTGTTATAACTGTAGACGTTAAGTTCTGATCTCCAGGACACTTTGGAAAACATTGATCATCCCAGTTCAACTCATAATGCATTTCTTACGTTCGAAAATATTCACTGAATATGTTTTAATAAGTAGCGTAAAATCTTAAAAGCTATAGTTACTAATGTAAATCTTAAGTTTTGAACTCAAGAACAGCTTTGATGACCTATAACATCACAAATAATGACTGTTAATCCTACAAAAAGGTTCATTCAATATATTTGAATACATACTGTAACCTAACATAGACCTGGAAGCTGACATTACAACTGCAGAACTGAAGTTCTAAACTCAAGTACATTTTGGATTGCCTAGAACATCCCAGAAAAGTGGGGTGGTCTGTTTGCTCACTGACTTTGCACCAGCCGTCAAAAGCTTGCTTGAAAGGCTCCGATAGGAGCGATCTTTGCCGAAGGTTTGGAGGAAAAGGCCACAAGGCTTGGGACTGCAAGGAGAACCCCCAAATACATGACGTAATTTGGAAAACCAGACGACAGGCACGTCACGGGAGGTCCAAAGTGCTCGGCCTACAAGGGTAGACCAAAAGTTAAACACAGTGCTGTGTCAGGCAGTTCGCAAGTCAGGAAGGGATATTGCAATAATATCCGACTCATACCGTATCCCTGCCGGTAACGGAAACTGGGTTACAGATAGGTTCAAAAAGGTGGAATTATGGATGACGGGCAAGTTCCCAGTCCAGGAGGTTGTGTCCACCTCAAACGAGGGCTACGCGGTTGCAAATGTGAACGGAGTATTCATTTGCAGCTGCTATGCGCCACCGAGATGGTCAGTTGACCAGTTCTCGTGCATGGTAGATCGAACAGTAACGCCTGGGCGTTAGAATGGGCAGTCGTCTTACCAACCCAAGGAGCCGGATTTTGCTGGAGACCCTGGCCAGGCTCAACGTAGACCTGGCCAACGTAGGTACTAGTAGTACCTACCATAGAAATGGAACGGAGTCGATTATCGACATGGCGTTCTGTAGCCCTGGGCTGTTGAACAACTGGAGGATGGAAGATAGCTACACCTATAGCAACCACCTGGTGGTTCGCTATAGCATCACCCACTCCGTTTGTTCGCAGATGGAGGAAGAAGTATTAAAAGAGACGCTAGAGCAGGAACAGAGATTGAGCGATACCCAATATCCTCGCGTGGATCAACTCGTAGCACTTCTTACACGAGTGTGCGACGCAACCATGCCCAGAAAGGTCAAACCTAGGGATGGAAGGTTGCCGGCTTACTGGACAGAGGCGATCGGAGGCCTCCGGAGACCTTGTCACCAAGGAGGATGCAAAGAGCGCGGTTGGACCTGGAAAGATCAGAGCGCCACGCGGTGCTAGCCACCGCTAAGGCTGCACTTAAGAATGAAATATAGGCCAGCAGACGAGCCTGTTTTGAGGACCTGTGTTCGAAAGCCAACGCGAACCCATGGGGTGACGCCTATTGGGTGGTCTAAAACCAAGGGCGCGACAGCTCCAACCAAGCAATCACCAGAGCTAATACACGTCATCATAAGGGGACTTTTTTCGAGTCACGACCAGAGTCCCTGGCCCCCTATGATGACAGAATTGCCCCACGACAATCGCGGATTCGCGACCGTCACGATCAAGGAAATCATTGCGATAAGCAAATCGTTGGAGGTAAACAAAGCGCTCATACCTGGCGGTATACCGAACCTGGCCATCAAGATGGCTATTTCACTGAAGCCCAGAATGTTCAGGGCGGCGATGCAAAGATGTCAGGACGAGGGCGTCTTCCCGACGTAATGCCTGTAAAATCCAGACTCTAGTACTGCTACCAAAAGCAGGGAATCCACCAGGGTATCCATTGGCATACCGACCTATATGCCTGTTGGATACAGCGGGAAAAGTGCTTGAAAGGGTTTATTCTTAACAGATTAACCAAGTTCATGGAGGGCTTAGACGGTCTAAAAACCAGTTCGGCTTTCGTAAAGGGAAGTTGACGGTGGATGCAGTTCTGTCCGTCACCAAAACGGCCGAAGTGGCAATCCAGCGCAGAGGCGAGGTGTCCGCTACTGTGTTATGGTCAACCTTGACGTGTGAAATGCGTTCAAAAGCTCCAGTTAGGAAGCTATTGCTAACTCGTTTCAACGTCTTCCCGTTCCGGAATACCTGTACAAGATTCTGGAAAGCTATTTTCAGAATCGCGTGCTGGTGTATAACACAGAGGTAGGCCAGAATCGTGTTCAGTTGACCGTAGGCGTCCCGCAAGGTTCGATCCTGGGCCCGGTGCTATGGAGCACAATGAACGGTGAGGTACTACAGACGACATCATCCTTGAGATATGTGGTGAATCCATTGAAGAGGTGGAACTAACGGTCTCGCACTCCTGGCATTGTGGAGGGATGGATGAGCTCCAGGAAACTGGAGCTAGCGCACCACAAAACTGAGGTCACGGTTGTTAACAACCGAAAATTGGAGCAACACGTGACGATTAGTGCAGGAAACTGCACAATTGAATCGAAGAGTGGTACAGGGAGCAAGCACGGGCTCCTGGCAAACGTCGCCTTGTCTATAATGAGGTACGGTGGGCTGGCATGAGTCACCGCCCTGAGTACTAAGAGTTACCTCAGTAAGCTCGAAAGTACTGACAGGCTAATGTGTCTAGAGTGGTCAACGCATACCCGCACGGTGTCACGCGACGCGGTATTGCGTTTTAGAAAGGATGATGCCCATTAGCATCACAGCAAAAGAGGATACAGAGTCCTTCGAGCTAAAGGGCACAGAGGTATTCGCAGTACCACCAGAGCTACATCGATGGCCAGGTGGAAGAGGGAGTGGAATAATTCCACCAAAGGTCGGTGGACCCACCGACTAATTCCAGAAATATCTGGATGGGTCGAGCGGCGTCATGAAATGGCTTCCGCCCGAGCACAGATACTGACGGGCCATGGCTGCTTCAGACAGTATGTGCATAAGTACGGGAACACCGAGTCCTCAGCGTGTCCCGTATGCGTTGAAGCGTACAAAACTACGGAACATGTTTTCTTCGTCTGCCCTCGCTTCAACGGCGTGAGGAACGGCATGAAGGCCGTGAGCGGTCGGGACGCGACACCGGACAATCTTGTCCAGACAATGTGTCAAGAACAGGATACTTGGGACGCGGTAAAGGGCGATACGGTCAAAATTTGGTCAATATCAACTTGACGTATTTCTTTCAATTTTGCATTTAAAAAACCTGAACACCCCTCATTTTGAAGGTGTGTGTGTGTAGAATGTTGCTCCTATTTTGATTTTGGAATTCACTTCTTCAGTTGTCAAAATGCCGTCCAAGCAAGAAGAGCAGCGTATCAAAATTTTGCTCGCGCATCGCAAAATCCGAGCTACTCGCACGCAAAGTTGGCAAAATCGCTAAAAGTTGCCAAATCAACCGTTACAAATGTAATTAAAGTGTTTGGGGAACGTTTGTCGACAGCCAGGAAGTCTGGATCGGGGAAATCGAAAACCGGAAGCCGCTGAGACGACAAAGAGAGTTGCCGGTAGTTTCAAGCGAAACCCTAACCTATCTCTCCGAGATGCCGCAAATAAGCTGGGTGTATCGTCTACAACCGTGCATCGAGCCAAAAAACGAGCCGGACTATCGACTTACAAGAAGGTAGTGACTCCAAATCGCGATGATAAACAAAATACGACGGCCAAAGCGCGATCCCAGAGGCTGTACACGACGATGCTGACGAAGTTTGACTGCGTGGTAATGGACGACGAAACCTACGTCAAAACCGACTACAAGCAGCTTCCGGGACAGGAGTTTTATACGGCAAAAGGAAGGGAAAGGTAGCAGATATTTTCAAGCACACGAAACTGTCAAAGTTCGCAAAGAAATATCTGGTTTGGCAAGCCATCCGTACCTGTGGCTTGAAAAGCAGCATTTTCATAGCTTCCGGGACTGTCAGCCAAGAAATTTACGTGAAAGAGTGTTTGAATAAACGTCTGCTGCCTTTCCTGAAGAAACACGGTTGTTCCGTACTGTTTTGGCCGGATTTGGCATCTTGCCATTACGGTAAAAGGCCATAGGTGGTACGCCGCCAACAACGTGCAGGTGGTTCCCAAGGACAAGAACCCTCCCAACACGCCAGAGCTCCGCCCAATTGAGAAATACTGGGCTATTGTCAAGCGGAACCTAAAGAAGACCAAAAAAACTGCTAAGGACGAGCAGCAGTTCAAGGCAAACTGGCTTTCTGCGGCGAAGAAGGTGGACAAGGTGGCTGTACAAAATCTGATGGCAGGGGTCAAGCGTAAGGCCCGGCAATTCGGATTTGGAAAAGCGGAAGCCTAACTGAATATTTTTCCTGAATTTTATACTAATTGAACTTGAAAAAAGAAATTTAATTTGATTTTTTAAATAAACGATTTCACCGATTTACACGCGTTTTCCCTTGACCACATTTTGACCGTATCACCCTTTCAAAACGGCGGCCTCCCAGATTGATTAAGAGTTACAGGACAAGTGGCGAAATGACCAGCGACAGGCCAGAAGGATCAAATAAGGTCTGTATCCACATTAATCCGGACACCTTCAAATCATTGTAACTTTAAAAATTTTGCCCGTAGGAATGAAAAATTTCACTGCGGTATAGCTAAGAGTTTATGGTAAAAAAGACTATGATTGATGTTTACATTTCATGTTTAGTATTCAAAATCGCGACGAAAGAAAACAAGTGCGAATTTTGTACGGGCATACGGCAAATCCTGACTTGTCAATACGGGACCTTGCAAAAACATTGAATTTGCCTTAATCCACTGTTCACGATGTTCTCAAATCATTTTCGGAACGTTTAACGGAGGAGAGGAAACCGAGAAGTGACAAAAACATTGGACGCGCTGATCCTGTCATGGACCGCAAGGTGAAAAGGATATTCACGAAAAACCCAAATCTCTCCATTCGAACGGTGGCTCGACAAATAGAGATGTCTGGTTTTGTCCAAAAAATCAAAACACACACAGTGGGAAAAAATGAACCCAAATTCCCAAGTAAGAGATGCCGCTGGTTTTTGAACCAAACCATATGCATTTCTGAAGGGAAATAAGCTAATAAATCGATTGGCGCAGGTTTCGTGTTGTATAGAGCACGGAAAGTGGCTCGGTTTGCCCCAATTCATCTTAAATTGATGGTTTTCTCCATTCTGCTCATATAGTCGCAATCTTCGCAATTTACTTTGAGTGAAAATGCATATGGTTTACGCATATCATATTAAGAAACTGTACAGAGAAATGTCGTGTCTGGCCGGTTTTACCCAAATTCTTTCCTTTTATTTGATTTTCTTGTTACTTTACAAACAGCAGCAATCGTCACAAATTATTTTCGCTGGTAAAGTACAAATCCTACGGGATATCTGCGTAGAAGTAATTTGGAGCGACTTTGCGTGTTTTTGGATCTTGCAGATAGCCCTTTTTGCCCCAATATCCCTTCAGTTGATGGTTTTTCTTAATCCTGCTCATATCGATGCCATCTCTACAATATATTTTGAGTCATACATGCAAACATTTCAAGCATAACACATTTAGAAATGTAAAATGTTGTGTCTGACCCGCTTTACCCCAATTCAATTATTATAATCTATCACGGAAGATAACGAATCTGAACTTGTGACATGCCATGCGTGATGCGCGAAACCGACGTTTGGGTCTTAAGTCGTATAAAGTAAAAACAGTTCCAAATCGCAATTTGACGAAGTTTTCATGCGTTGTTATGGACGAGGAAACTTATTTCCTGGAGGATTTCAAGCAGCTTCCAGGGCTGGCTTTTTATTCTGCTATGGCCAGAAATGCTACAACTGAGCATATCAGAACGAAGAAGGCATCGAAATTTCCCAAAAAAATACCTTGTGTGGCAATCAATTTGCACGTGTGGCAAAAAGAGTAAATCTTTCGTCACTACAGGCACAATCAACAAGGAGATCTATCAAAAAGGGTGTCTGCAGAAGCGATTGCTACCTTTCATCAAAAGTCACATAGAAATACCTTTGTTCTGGAACGATTTGGCATCATGCCACTATGCTAAAACTGCGATGGAGTGGTACCAAGCAAAACAAGTGAACATTGTACCAAAAATCTCAAACCCGCCAAATTGCCCAAAGAGCTACGACCAATCGAGAGATATTGGGCTCTGATGAAGCGGAAGCTTTCTGAAAACAAGCAAGGAATCAAAGACATCAAACACTTCCAGCAAATTTGGACAAATACGGCTTCTACGATTTCTGAAGAGTCTGAACAAACCCTAATGGACGGAGTTAAGCGCAAAGTTCGAAAATGTTATGTAAATACCGAATAACTATGTTTTGTTCTCATGAATTGTTAAAACACATTCCATGAATCTGAAATAAACAACTACGACGGAAATATAATACGAAATTTATGTTTTATTCATGTATTGAGGGGTCCGGATCATTTCGGATACAGACCTTAGTTAGACATAAGCGGGTGCTTAATGCTCAATAGCCCCCTCCCCGAAGTAATACTGAAAGGTGGTCCCGAGGGGACCAAGGCTTGAGGCACAGGTGGGTTTTTACTGGGTTAGGGAGTTGGCACCCTCATCCCCACACCCTGAGTGCTTCAGGAGTCTGTGAGCAGAATTTTGTTTAACAAGGCATTTATTTTGTTCTAGGAAGTTCTAGGTCATCAATCAGGCCTTAAACACATATGTGTTTTTATCAGAGATCGAAATTCTCACTCAACTGGGTGAAAACCATGCCTCTCTCTCAAGTAGGATGACGATGAGTAGCGAAAGACCGTTCACTTTTTCATCTCTCCTTTTTCGCCGATAATTCATTTATCCTCTCTCTTGCATATGTGAAATATCTCTCTCCAAAATTCAACGAAAAATATTTTCTCATGTCACATTTTCTACGTGAAAAACATGCTCGTAAAACCTAGATTGTGTACGAGGAGCAAAGCCCAAAACTAAAGCCAAACCGGTTCACACACTTCACTATGGTCCAGATCACGAATTTACGAGGAAACATGCTCCCAGCGCCTAAACTTGAAACTTTACAGCAAAGTAATGTTCTACAATATGGTTTGTATCATCAAGGCCCATTTTTTGATGTTGATTAAAATTAGGGTGGTCCCCATTTTCACGGAAATACAAAAACTAACTTTTTTATTTGCAGAAATAGACGTTTACATCCTTTGGCAAAATTGTAGCGCAAAAAATTTCATGGAATTTTTATTAAGAAATTTTTTTGTACCTTAAAAATTGACCGATTTAGAGCAATTTTTTCTCATCAACTTAGGGTGTACAATAAAAATTGATTTTTTGCCCTTGCTTTTTTATTTCAATTCTCACCGTAAAGTTGTGTTTGGACGAGTTTTAGAACTTTTTAAGACGCGTACTTTGGTATACAAATTTTGCCGCTAGCTTCAATAAATCAATAGTTATTGAAGTTTTTCTTAAAAAAATACGCCCTTTTTAAATGTTGATTTTTCATGATTGGGGCAAATACAAAAAAAATTAAAGACGTCATTTGGAAGGACAATTTATATTGTTCAACATATGTGAAAACTAGAGATATGTTATTTCTGTATCTTGAGAAAATTACATTTTAATCTGGGATGGTTTAAGAAGAAAAACTTCAATAACTATTGATTGGTTAAAGCTAACGGCAAATTAAATACATCAAAATACGCGCCTTTAAAAGTTCTACAACTCGTCCGAACACAACTTAACGATGAAAATTGAAATAAAAAAGTTAGGACAGAAAAACTTTTTTTTATGGCTCACCCTAAGTTGACGAGGGAAAAGTTGCTCTAAATCGGTCAATTTTCAAGCTACAAAAAAAAAAATGTTTAATAAAAATTTTAT
This sequence comes from Aedes japonicus, assembly GCA_034211315.2. NCBI lineage: Eukaryota > Metazoa > Arthropoda > Insecta > Diptera > Culicidae > Aedes > Aedes japonicus. The sequence goes on from JASCZW010013259.1 coordinate 19,677, forward strand.
GAAATTTTCTGCGCTACAATTTTGCCAAAGAATGTAAACGTCTATTTCTGCAAATAAAAAAGTTAGTTTTTGCATTTCCGTAAAAATGGGGACCACCCTAATTTTAATCAACATAAAAAAATAGGAATACGTTTTTATTTCAAGTTTCACCACCATTTTTTTTAAGGTTAATAATTGACCGATTTAGAGCAACTTTTCCCTCGTCAACTTAGGGTGAGCCATAAAAAAACTTTTCTGTCCTAACTTTTTTATTTCAATTTTCATCGTTAAGTTGTTTTCGGACGAGTTGTAGAACTTTCAAAGGCGCGTATTTTGATATATTAACTTTGCCACTAACTTTAACCAATCAATAGTTATTGAAGTTTTTCTTCTTAAACCATTCCAGATTCAAATGTAATTTTCTCAAGATACAGAAATAACATATCTCTAGTTTTCACATATGTTAAACAATATAAATTTTCCTTCCAAATGACGTCTTTAATTTTTTTTGTATTTGCCCCAATCAAGAAAATCAACATTTAAAAAGGGCGTATTTTTTTAAGAAAAACTTCAATAACTATTGATTTATTGAAGCTAGCGGCAAAATTTGTATACCAAAGTACGCGTCTTAAAAAGTTCTAAAACTCGTCCAAACACAACTTTACGGTGGGAATTGAAATAAAAAAGTAAGGGCAAAAAAATCAATTTTTAATGGTACACCCTAAGTTGATGAGAAAAAATTGCTCAAAATCGGTCAATTTTAAGGTACAAAAAAATTTCTTAATAAAATTTCCATGAAATTTTTTGCACTACAATTTTGCCAAAGAATCTAAACATCTATTTCTGCAAATAAAAAAGTTAGTTTTTGTATTTCCGTGAAAATGGGGACCACCCTAATTTTAATCAACATCAAAAAATGGGCCTTGATGATACAAACCATATTGTAGAACATTACTTTGCTGTAAAGTTTCAAGTTTAGGCGCTGGGAGCATGTTTCCTCGTAAATTCGTGATCTGGACCATAGTGCACTGATCACCGCTCATGGACCATCATTATCGAATTATAATGTCAGAATAAAACAAGCATGAAAACTGGTGCATTTTCAGGTGTCAAAAGTAAGTGAAAAATACTTATCGGCATCTAGGATTCACTGAAAAGAAACGAGTTATCAGCTACTCACTGCTCTCCGAAAATTATAAATCGCCGTTTGCTTTTCTCCGCGAAAACTGCTGTGAGCGTATAATAAGTTCTCGCTTCTCACATTCTCATTTGTTACTCCAAGCGGGTGAAAAAGGACGTTTCTCTTCTCAAGTAGGCGAAAATTTCAGTCTCTGGTTTTTATATTTCCAAAAACTGGTTTTAAACAAAAACTGATTTGAAACAAATTTTCCGAAGGTAGTGTACAATTTAAGTCTATATTTTTTAAAGCCATTTTCTTTTTCAGATATGACCCCTTAGACCTCAGGGAGTTAAGATACTTTGTTAATATACGTTGTGGCCCGAAATTAACAATGTCCTCTTCTGATGTTGATGCGTAGAAATATTTCCAATCGACCCACATGCTACTGAGCGCTGGTTTGATTTGATTAATATCTCAATCATTGGTCGAAATTCACGGCCATCAAATGAGAGAACTATGCCTTCCTTATGTCCAGCCACCCACAAAAATGCGACATACTATCCGCTTCCCCTCTCGAGAGTGTTCAAAAAAGCGAAGAAATGAACATTTACCGACTCTAATCAGTGAAACCCAGCGAAACGTCAAATGTCCAGCAACGAAAGATTTCTTCTCCACCCCCTCCCTTCGCATCGCAAGCATTGCATCGTGCCACCTCGTTCGAGATCAGAACTCACCACCCAATAGCCGACGAGAAGGTGAGCTGAAACGAACCCCGAAAGTCATAAATTTTGTTATCGGCATTTCAATTCGATGCGCTGTATTTATTTCGCCGAAAGACGCTGCTCGAAGAAGGGAGCAAATGTTGAGTTTTTTGGTCCACTCCAAGATGCCTGCGCACTCTCGTTTGGTCGTCCATCAAACGGGGAATGGTGGCCGAAGGATAAGGCGGCTTTGGATATTTAGAAATGAAACCGATTCAATAACAATAAATCGAAAAGTTGACTCATTTAAAATGAACTGGTCTTCGGCAGTGAAGTTGGTTGGAGGTGGATAGCCGAGGAATGATGGTCTTAATTTTGATTGGGTCCAACTCATCAGAAAATCTTGTCCCATAAGTGACCGTTCCGAGCGCCCATCTCGTGAAGCATTGCGTCGTCGTGATGATGATGACGATGATGACGACGATGATGGAAATTAATATCCAATCAAGCAAAGAACATCGATGAGGGAAGCTGCTGCCGTTGCCATTTGTCGAGGGAAGAAGAATGACATAAATTGTGGACTTAAGAGTCATCATTTTTATCATCTCGGGGCGGTGCTTTTGTAGTTGTGGGCATTTGGCCAGTATTTATGGATCGATTGGATTGGAAGAGTTAGCATCGAGGAAGATCCTCACTGGCGTTTGGTTGGGTGCACCGAGTTTGATGGCAATGGGCGTGAAGAACTTGTACCCTCACGCGTATGCAGAGATTGCTCACGATCGTAAAGATTCAATCAGTTGGACATGTATTCGTGTAGCAAATCTATTGATGCGATGGTCGCTTTAGTTGCAATAATGTATGACAAATCAACTGACTTTGATTGGCGTTTTCTACAGTGTAGAAGGAGATGTTCGCTCATCACCATGAGGCACCGAGAGTGAACAACAATGTTTTTGGCTAGAATTAAAGATATGAAGAGATATATCTTTAATTCTAGCCAAAAACATTGTTGTTCACTCTCGGTGCCTCATGGTGATGAGCGAACATCTCCTTCTACATCATAATCGTTACTCCTCGCACGGAGAATATATAACATAACAATTAATGTATGTTTTCTACAGATTGAAGAAAGCGTAGTGCCATTTTGTGAGCTCTCTCTCTGAAGCACTTGGTTTAGAGCCTGATAACGCTTGATGATATTTAAATAACTGTAGGGCTCTTCTAATTATTCTAGCGAAGGATTCAGTCACCTCAAATATCACCTAAAATATAGGGTGACCAAAAGTTTTGTGCATTAGGTCAAAAATCGGACTGGATTACGTACATCCAAGAAGGCGCCAAACCGCAACGACCAGTAAAATGTGGCAGTAAAGTCAAGCTTCATACGCAAATGCTGGCGAAGAACCCTGTGCGTAATGGATGCTGAAACATACATAAACGCGGACTTTAAGCAGATTCTAGGTCACCAGTTACACTGCAAGAGACAAGTTCGATATCCCAGAGCACCAACGCAACCAAAAAATCTCGCAATTTGCCAAGAAACTCATGACCTAATGAGCAATTTGTACATGAGGCATGCAAAGTGCTACATTAGCGACGACTTCAATCATGGATGGCCAAGTGTACGTAAAGGAATGTCTACGAAAACGTTTCCTTCCGTGGCAGAGATAACACAAGATGCTTTTTCAACCTAACTTGGCGTCAAGCCACTACTCAAAACAGGCGCTGCAACGTTGTGAGGAAAATAAGGCCAACTTCGTGCCCAAGAACCTCAATCCCCCAAGCACACCAAAGTTGAGACCAATCGAAAAATATTGGGCTAATATGAAGGAGGAATTATTCAAACATCCTAAGGCAGTCCAAACGGATCACGAATTGAAGAATTGAGTCATTGTACAAAATCTAGTCGATTCTAACATTGCATGAGAATGAGCATGATAAACTCCCCGAGGTTGCTACTCCGTTATTGCCAGATCTGTTAATACCAATACCAACGATAAACGATTACATATTCGTGTGCTTTTCAGAAATCACAAACGTAATGTGTGAACGACCCTCAGTCCCTTTCATTTCATGTATCATAATGTTGAACACACCTAGGTACAAGGAATAACATTCAATGCAATGTTTATGTAGTGATACGAAAAAGCAAAAGCAAAAATAGTTATGAAATGACTTCCGAAATGCATGAAATATAAGCAGTTTCGATTCTAAATTCAGCCAAACGCCAGTTTTTCGCTTGAATTTTTGCATGTAAGTATTTAATTACTCTCGTACGATACTTAAGTATGCAAATTCTTAAGGAATACGTTATTACTGAATACTGTTAAGTCAGTTAGCGCTGATATTTGAAGTGTTTGAAAACGCGATGATGATTGTTTCCCAATTTCGAGTAGCACACTTGTCAGACATTTTTTCTGATTAATATTACGGAAAAGCTGAACTTGTTAAATAAAGTTAGAGAAGAGCCAATTTATTATTTAAATGACATCTGCATAGTTATGCAAAAAATTAAGAATGCAAATTTTATGATTATGATTATCGCTAGAACATATTGTTCAATTTCACTTTAAGCCTAGGCACTGTTTCTAGGAAGATCCACAACGATTTAAACTCGAAAATTATATAAAATTTATACAACTAGAAAAGAACTTGCGATTTCTCACAACAAACATGGATGTTTGTTAGCCATTCGGTATCGCTCACATTTGAGAAATTTTAACTCAAAAACGTTAAAATTGAACGTATCCTTAATTGAGATTCATTGCCACAACTTATATTTTGAGTAATCTCTTTTTTTTGTATGAAAACGGTTAACGAGGTCCATTGTTTTACGAGCATAACTCGAAAAAATATATAAATTAATGAACAAAGAAAAGATTTTTCAAAATTTATCCATAATTCACTAAATACTTTTAGGCCAGATGGCAAGTAAAGACCAAAATTAATGTTTGCCATTTTGATGAGAAGTAATTTTGACAGCTGCGCCAGTATGGGTGAAATGTCAGTCTTCCTTGCAAAATAATCGAACGATATATTATTCTACGAGAAAAAAAGACAGCCCTATTTAGTTTACATAAGCAGGCGTCACTGAAGTTATAAAACCGTCTTCAGCTTTCCCTACTTTTCTATAGCATACAAGGTAAATAGTTCGACAATAAAAGCATTTGTTGACCAATACTCTATCCCTATGTTAATGCATATTGCTTTTGAGCTGCATACTCGACTCATATCCACAAAATATGACTATACTGTGGTAAATTTTGGAAGATATGTTTGAGGACTATATTTTTATGAATTCTTGAGAGTAAATTTCCTCTAAGCCTCGAAAAAAGTAGTGTAATGCAGCAAATCGTAAATCTTCAATTTTCGTAAATCAGGAAAACTTCAATTTGCGTTTTCCAGAAGAACTGGCAACCCTGATTTTTTTTAAATTTTTTTTTGTTCATTTATCCATGAACTCTACGAGTGGCCAAAATTTCGTAACAACCTGGGACCCTTCTGACCAAACCCGTACGATAGGGAAAAAAATCCTTATCTTGAAATTTATTTTGTTTTGAGTTAAACTTTTGCCCTCTGACTTTTGGTTGTTTTCACCCCTCAAAAAAAATCCTTCATGGAAAGCATTTTTCATCAAACTGAGCAGGTTATAGCCGCCTAGAGAAATATTTAACAGGCCTTCTAGAAAGTCACTTCCATCAACCATAATCCCAGGCACCGGCCCGACACACCCGGTGGATCACCACTTGTCACCGAGAAGATGCTTTAATGTTTTTATTTCTCCTCTGCTCACTCAATCACTTGTGCCACCGAATAATAGGTAACCGAAACAATAGATAACGCGCCATGCCCTTTATTAAAATATTGCACAACAAAGCGTCATCACAACCGTTCACAGCCGATGCTTAACGGACAATCTTTGTTCCTAGTAAAGTTGGAATTTGTATAACTACATTCTACTATTTTATTACTGAAACTAATACCTGTATCAAGCAGGTGAAAACGTCCTGAAAAGAGCAATCTACTCCTTTAAATAACGATTGGAAAAGATTCGGTGAAATTAATGTTCCTAAAATCATTTCGTGCCTTCTGTCTACTTTGTGCTTCCATTAATTTTCAAGTACATTTGTTCCCATCTGTTCTCATCTCAACCAATCGCAATGCTTTGTGATGATGATAACAATGATAGTGGGCGGAATATTATAGTTTGAGATAACTCAATGCAGACAGTTTTCAAATTTGGTCGACAGGCAATCAGCGTAAGGTGTGGTCCAGTTGGAATTGGAACATAGACTATTGCGTATATTTCGGATATACATTAACAAAGTAGTAATTTGTTTTAGCAAAAATGTTCGACTTTATGTGAAATTTAGAGGGATAATATAAAAAAAAATCTCGATTTCGAAGCAATTTGCGAACTTTTCCCGAATAACGTTTCATCAACGCACGCACATTATTCTCATCCATCGTTTCCTTTGTAATCTTCCTTCCGCTTGGTTGTCAATTCGCCCGGCAGCTTCCTCTTCATAATGGCCCAAAATCTTACCATCCTCGGTCTGGGCTGGGGACGGTTTGGCGGGTTGAGTTCTTTCGGCATAAACTGAATCCCGTTGGTTTCATACCACTGCAGCAACTGGTTTACTTCGTAATGACGGCTATACGAGTCTTGCCAAAACAACCAGCCGTAAC
>JASCZW010013260.1:0-26168 GCA_034211315.2 Aedes japonicus
TGTATTATATATGAAGATATATTATATGCTATATGAAAAAGGTTCACTCGGTTGATCCTAAAATGCAAGAAATATTGTAAATTGTTAATGTGTAGAGTCACGACACATTCTATAGACGACGTTAACTGGGCTGGTATGTGCCCCGCTGTAAGCAACCATCTCGCTTTGCATTGATCCAAATCGTGGGCACTCAAAGACCACGTGCTCCGGTCAAAAGGGTGAAGCTGCGTGTCCGAATCGATGCAAATATTGTCTGTAGTAACCACAGAAACTTCGTAAGGTATTAATTTAGCTCTCCGTGCTTCCTTTTTATCCAGATCGACAAATCCGGTATTAGCAGGTGCGTCCATCGACCGTTCACCCCCGTGTCCCATTCTCGTTGCCATTTAGTCATTGACTCCACTCTCATCAGCTTTCGAGCTCCTCTGTCATTTTTCCGCTGATAACATTCACTGTCCTCCGCAAGAGTGATGCCAATCGGGCCAATGACGCAAACTGCCTCCGATGAAATAGTTTGGTACGCACTCGCGACTCGCATGGCCATGAGCCTGAACGCGCTGTTCAGCTTTGCCCAGTTTCGCTTGCTTTCCAGCGCTGCGACCCAGACTAGACCTCCGTATCTTGATGATACACTAGCCAGTAGACGCCGCTTACTACTTCTAGGCCCGTAGCTATTTGGCATGATTCTGGCTACCGCATTGATGGCCTTTGCCGCCTTCCCACAGGTATAATCTACGTGGCTGTTAAAATTTAGCCGGTCGTTGATCATCACACCCAAATACTTCAGCACGCGCTTCGAGACTATGACAAGCCCTCCGATGACGATTTCTGCTCGCTGTATCGCTTTGCAGTTGCTGACCATTAGCACCTCCGTTTTGTGGTGAGCTATCTGCAGCTTCATTCGCTGTATCCAGCTTTAAATGATGCTGATTGCTTCGGTCGCCAGCATTTCCACTTCTTCAAGTTTTTCACATTTCACTGATAATACAATGTCATCTGCAAAGCCGACGATCACTACGCCTTTGGGAAGTTTTAGCGTCAGCACACCGTTGTACATCCCGTTCTCAAGTGGGCCAAGGATGGAACCTTGCGGAACTCCCGCCGTGCTGTTCACCGATTTTCGCCCCACGGAGGTCTTGTTGATCCGCACCAGGTTCTGAAAGTAACTCTTCAGAATTCTGCACAGGTAATCAGGGACCCTCATACTGTGCAGCGACTCGGCAATAGTCTTCCAGCTGGCACTATTGAAGGCGTTCTTAACGTCGATCGTTTGCTATTTATGTACCGATTCAAGTAAATTTTATCAAAAACTTGTTTAAATTTCATTATGAGTGGATAACTTCTCATGAAGATATGACCACAACAATACCTGAGCGCACATTAATTGTGAGTTGGAAATATTCTCGTGCAGTTCAGCACCGGACAAGACCTGGAGAAGCAGACTTACAAAATGTCAGTGTCAAGTGTCGAGCTGTCACAAACTGTCAAGTGAAGCCAAGAGAAAAAAATTGTAATAAAATATTTACTTGTTTGAAAATAATTGGAACTATTTTTTTGTGTTTTTATTGTTGAAGAGATAGGAAATGTGCAACTTTGTTGAGAGTTAGGAATATTTTTTCATTATTTTTTTTCCAATTTCTTGGATACATTTACCCTTGTACTCTAGTTATAATCATATGAGAAGAAAATCTGCAAAAACTGCTAAGGGTTTTGTTAAATTTACCGATTACTTGATATATTGTCAAAATAAACTTGATCATTTTGATGATGAAAAACAATTTTAAACTATAAACTTTAATTAAACGAAAAGAGTTGTATTGTGGAAACTTCACGCGAAGAAAACTATGGTCAAAACAAATATATTTAGGTCAATTCAAACGTAAACTTTTTTTTTGTTCCGGCCACAAATATATGTTAAATTTGTGTGTATGTGTGTGTATGATCCAACGTCCTGCCGATCCGGCAGTGATTTTATGGAAGCATAATGTTTTGAGTTATACGAACTGTTGTATTAAGGTCTGTTTCCACATTAATCCGGACACCTTCAAATCATTGTTACTTTTGAAATATTGCACCTAGGAATGAAAAATTTCACTGTGGTATAGCTGAGAGTCTATGATGAAAAAGACTATGATTTATGTTTACATTTCATGTTTAGTATTCAAGATGGCGACGAAAGAAAAACGTACGGCAAATCCTGACTTGTCAATACGGGAGCTTTCAAAAATATTGGATTTGCCTAAATCCACTGTTCACGATGTGCTCAAATCATTTTCGGAACGTTTGACGGTGGAGAGGAAACCGAGAAGTGACAAAAACATTGGACGCGTTGATCCTGTCATGGACCGAAAGGTGAAAAGGATATTAACGAAAAACCCAAATCTCTCCTGGCTCGTAAAATAGGGATGTCCAAAAATCAAAATAACGTTTGGGACAAAAGACGTATAAAGTAAAAGCAGTTCCAAATCGCAACGACAAACAGAACTTGGCAGCAAAATCACGGGCTCGACGTTTGTACTGCGAATATTTGACGAAGTTTTCATGCGTTGTAAGGACGATGAAACTTATGTCCTGGAGGATTTCAAGCAGCTTCCAGGGCTGGTTTTTTATTCTGCTTTGACCAGAAATGCTACAGCTGAGCATTTCAGAACGAAGAAGGCATCGAAATTTCCCAAAAGTCACAAAGAAAAACCTTTGTTCTGGCCCTTTGGCATCATACCACTATGATACAACTGTGATGGAGTGGTACCAAGTGAACATTGTACCAAAAACCTCAAACCCGTCAAATTGCCCAGAGCTACAACCAATCGAGAGATATTGGGCTCTGATGAAGCGAAAGCTTTCTGGAAAGAAGCAAGGAATCACTTCCAGCAAATTCGGATAAAGACGGCCTCTACGATTTCTGAAGAGTCTGTACAAACCCTAATGGACGGAGTTAAGCGCAAAGTTCGAAAATTTTAACTATGTTTTGTCTTTACGAATTGTTAAAACACATCCCATGAATCTGAAATAAACAACTACAACGGAAATATAATGCAAAATTTATGTTTTATTCATGTTTTGAGGTGTCCGGATTATTGCGGATACAGACCTTATACGACAAACATTTTTTGCCCGGGAGTTGGAAGGTGATAGCTCTGCTGGGTTCCAGTGACCCATTTCAAAATGCTTGGTTACCCGTCCATTTTGAGGTTTTTTTTCACTTACAATAAGCCCCACATAAACACAGCACATCAAATAGTTATTAGTATTGTGCATACACTTCCATCATCAAAGCATATTGTTTTAAGGATTGCACGTATTTAGCAGTGTCGTTAGAATTTAGTTAAAATCAGATAGATCTCACCAGAATTTGTTACTGATGTTCAATGTTCCTTTAGACGGCTTCCATGTGATGCTATAGGATGCATTTATAGGTGACGAACTTGTCCATGAGGCTAAAAGTCACTGTAATAACGATAAAAAAGGATGCATTTATGTCTCTACAGAAATAGTATTCTGCTATTCAGCAAATATTTTCACAACATTTTTTTGAATGGATCAGCACGAATACAATTAGTACTTCGCGCACAAGCTTTTCAGAAAAAAATTAACTTGAAAAATCACAATAACTGTGCTACGAAAAAAAAAATCACAGCTCTCTATCTGTACACCACGTGCCTTATACGCGTTAGCATTTTTCATTGCTTCTGACCAGCATATGGTCGTTTTCTACAATGCACTGATTTTCTTTTGTTTTCCTCTTTCCACACTTCCCCTATAAGACGACTGTATATCATCTTCAAAAATGCTTATAATCACCAGTTCACTTGGGAGGCACAAACCAAACTAAGCTAATATAAGCGGATCTGAACCGATCAGCTCATCGGAATAAATCAATTCTTCTGACCAGCTATTTGGATTTTGTGACGTCAACGTACGCACATGTGTGAAAGTGGCTTTACTAGATTACTATTGAACTCAAAATATGGATAAAATTAAGCTTTAGCAAAGAAAATACTTCACAATTTGTTTTTAGTCTAATCGATTTACATATATGTGATCTGTACATGATTTACTTAATCAATTAACCAACTATAATCGAGATGTTCGATCAAACATTAAATGAGAGTTGACATGTATTTAAATGATAGTTAAACAAGAGGATTTGACTACATTTGTAGCTATAAATTAGAAGAAAAATTAGTTATCTCCATTTGATTCCAACTACCTTTGCTTATCTTCGACAGATACGCGTATTTCGTCTACAATGTGCAGACTTCTTCAGTGTCTCGTACTAATAACTCGACTATTAGTACGAGACACTTTGAAAAAGTATCTGCACATTGTGAGACGAAATACGCGTATCTGTCGAAGTTAAGCAAAGGTGGTTGGGGTTAAATGGAGGGCCTAATTTTCTCTCCTAATTTATAGTTACAAGGATTCCACTAAACAGCTCAAACCCTCAAGGATACATTTGTAGATTGAATAAGGTTGGAATTCGAAAATAAAATGGATTTCAGATTCTTTTGTGTAGATATGAGCACCAACACAAAAGAAAAAGATTCGTCTATTTTAAAACTTACTCTTGTTTACGTTGCGTGAGATTGTGCTTCGCAAAGTGACAGCCGGTTTGTAGGTTTGTGGAAAAAAGAAAAAAAAAAGAAAATCAGTTCATTTTACACAGTTCACTACTCTTTTTCTCTTCTGCATTTTGATTTAACATAGTCGATGAATTGTTCAGCTCACAGGAAACCAAATCGAACAGTAGGAATGGTTAAACGGGTGAACTGATGAGCTGCTGTTCTTTTTTAAAGAGCTGGTTGTTATTTGCTCACTGAAATGAATCGATTCAGTGGAACAGCTCAGGAGTGGATTTGCCATCTCTAGTATGAACCAATCAGAGCGTGGCGCAAATATTATGTCATTTTCGACCAATAGCTTTGTGCGTTCAGGATTTTTTCATCTAAGTACTTTTAAGTTAGTTTGATCAAATACAATGAATTAAGTTAGCAACATGGATTCAGCTTTGATGTTCTGCCTTTCGAATGAAATACTTATCGTAAAATTTCTGTGGGTCAGAAAGGAGGTATTATTGTTCAAAATATCCAAACCTGGGTTAAGCTTTCGATTTCAGAAATTTTAGAACGGCGCCCCTATACAGGAATAAAAAAGAAGTCTGCACATTGTAGATGAAATACGCGTATCTGTCAAGATAAGCAAAGTTAGTTGGAATTAAATGGAAAATATTAATTTCTCTTCTCATTTCTAGTTCCCAAATAGTATCCACCATCACACATTTTGTGAAGGAATCGATTACATTCACTACGTTTTACACAAATCACGCGGAGATTTTCTGATTTCACTGTTTGAATAACGATTATTTTTTTTATTTTTTTTCGCGAAAACGACGCAGGTAAAACAAAACACGTCAGTTCCAATGCACGGCTTGCTGTGATCCGCCACAAATATATGTTAAATTTGCTTCAAAAGTATTCTATGATAAAATAAGTGTAACGACAATGTTTGTTAATTTCGTGTTAAAAATAAATGTGAATATTTTTAGATTTCACAATTCTGTAAATGGCGGTGAATATGTTTATTTTAAACATGCCCTACATTTTTGTCGATAAATCAGTCGGGTATTAATATTTTTGCATTATCAAAAGCATTTATTTAGTTTAATTACCTGTTGGTTGAAATCCAATTGGTTTAGTATCGGGATCAGACATTTTGGCATTCTTTAATATCATTGCACAGTAGCCCCACCAGCGGTTCATACTTAATATTGGCTTCATTGGGAATTTTCGTTTAATGCTGGAACATGGGATCTACACGTATTCGATTGTGTACACAACTTACTGATTTATTTAGCGGCACAAATAGATTATTAAGCACACAGGAAGTGTAGAGGATTTCTCGGCTTCCTAAATAGCGAGTATCATGTCAACACATTCCTTCCCATTCCCTACTTGACCAGCATTAGGACAAGGCCGGCGCCGGTATTGCTTTATAATGGGTCACCAGTTTTTACACATTGAAGATGTATGTTAGTCCCAAACATTATCTGTTGGTTCTTTGTGCAAATACAGCTGATCTGGCAATAACGGAATTGCATCCGTGGGCGGTCAATCATGCTCATGCTCATAGATCAATAGATTATTAAACACACACTAAAGCATAATGTAATCAAAGAGTGCGAGGAACACGGGCTCACACGTGTGCCACTTTTTTAAGCGCGCACTACGTAAGAAAGACAAAAGTTTGAACATTTTGTACAGAGTGCGGCAGAAAATAATGCGAAAATGTTCAAACTTGAGTATTGGGTTAATTCGTGTAGCTAGTGACTAACTTCTGTCGAAAATGTAATTGTTTATGTTTACTTGGTCAACTTCTCCGAAGACCAAAACGTTGTCCAACAGCAGGATGGATCGCCGTGTCACACGTCCAATCGATGGTTGAACGATAACATGAAGTTTTGGCCGAAGGATCTGTGCCCCCCTAGCAGTCTAGATCTTAATCCGTTGGATTATTCGATTTGGGCATATGTTGAAGCACAAGCCTGCAAAACATCACACCCTAGTGCGAAAACCCTGAAGTCAACCATAACACGCACATGGCAGTCAATGTCGGAGGACTACTTCTGAAAGGCATGCTCTGGCTTCCGGCGTCGGCTCGAGGATGTTATTAATAAAAATGGAGAACTCATTGAATACATCTGTTTCAAAGGACTTTATAAAGATAACTGCACTCGAAAATGTTGATATTATTGCTTGAATTAGTTGAAAATGGGATTTGAAAAAAATAGAACAAGATTTCGCATTATTTTCTGCCGCACCCTGTTTATTTTGAATACGTTATATTAAGTAAGCAGCTTGTAGAAGCTCCCTGTCCTCTAGATCCAGTGTTTCTCTGATTTCCGAAGTCCGATTGAGTTCCTTCCTTACTCACTCGCGTCTTAAAGGGCCAGTCAGGACGATAATGTCGAACGAACAGTCCAAGCTAGCCAGAAGGTACCAGTGTAAAGTGCATGCCGGCAACATTCCGATAGTGAAGTTGCAGTTTTGCGCATCGCTATAACAAGCGTTACCTGGGCGACTGGGACTGCTACTGGTCGCTTTTAGTGGTGACTTGTTCTGGCACCAAGTGTTACAGTTACAGTTACAGTGTTGTAGTTACAGTTTCCAATCTGTAGAGGTAGACCCACACCCGGGAAGGGCTGCTGGTCGCTAGCAGGGGAGACTTGTCAGCGGTGAGAGGAGATGAGGCGTCCTTAGAGCTTGCGACAAATGTGCGTCGTGGTGTCCAAAAAGAAGTTGCGGGTATTTAATTTGATGATGGTTGAGGCAAGTGAAAAAGAATATTAGGAGCTCCATTAAGGCTTATGGAAAATGTAGATCTCGGCCTAGCATTAAAAACACAAGTTTTATTTATGTTTACGGTATTGATACAACCTATCCCGTAGAAAGGGTTGAGTAGCAGTAGCAGATATTGGTCACCCAATTTCTAGCTTGATCTGTTATCGGAAAACTGCAAGTAGGCAATTTTAGTCATGTCGAGATTGATAGTGCTTCAGAATTCAGATTCATACTTATCCCAATTTTTCAAGTGACGAAAGGATTATTTCACTGCACCGCGGATCATAGAACAAATCACCTAATAGTGACTCTACAAAAAAGACAATTGAAATTAAAACCGTGAAAATAATTGGTTTGGATTATTTCTATTCAGATGAAATTTGAGCATATTAACCGCAAACTGCTATTGCAAGAAACAATATTTTTGCATCACAATACAGAGAAACTCCGTCACATTGCTTTAGAAGATACTTCCTGTTCTAACCAATAAGCCTTCTAGGTTGAGCGTTTAATATCAGTAATCATCATTTGATTAGCCGTACTCAACGCCGTGCGTACATAAAGCTGTAGAGGATTCTGCGCCCATGCTCCCAAATGGAAACGACCTCTAGTGATGAAAATCTTCCTCCATCAACCGTCTGTGCCAACCAAAGCGTTGAACATGTCGCAAAGCTCATCATCCCAGACTACGCTTGGTGGTGTGATATAATTCACCTCTTTCCGACCAAGTTGGACAATCCTGTCTGCTGGCGTTAGTATCTGCGTCACTGGCAGACGACTGCTCATCATCCTACCATATTACCATCCATCCTACTCCCACCAAATGCTGTCTGCTCGAGGCGGCAGAACGTGACGAGGTAGATTATAACACATCTCGTTGTGCATGGCAGTCACGTGCCAAATTCACTGGCCGAGGAAAGTATAAAACTCATCCAACCGAAATGGTTCTTTTGCCGGCGACGACGACGAGGACGACGACCATGGACGGATGGTCACGCGTTTTCCAACAGACGACTACCTCCGAACACTGCTGCACTCGTTTAGCTGGTTAGAAGTTTATTTTCCTGTTGAATGAGTTTTCGTGATCCTGATTGAAGTTTTTCTTTTCGTCCATTTTTTGAAGGGTTCAGAAAATAGGATGAACAGTATGAATTGATTAATGTGCGCTTGAGGGAGGTCAAGAGACGAATTAGGGAAGTCGAAGAGGGTGGGTGGAAGCTAGGTCCCATTCTGTCTAATGATGATACTTCGTTTAAAAGAATGTAGAAAAGACAGGTGGACCAGCCAAGAAGATGATGATTAATTTTCCAGCTTTGGTCGACTGATAGGCAGCCATCAGGAGGTTGTGGGAAAAGCGAATGGCAACCCGTATCCAATCCTTTGCCGAATGGGACTAAAGAGTTTCACGAAGACATCGACTGGAAGCCATTAATCATGCAAATTTCCAGATGACTCCTGAACACGTAGGCTTTTGAGATCCACCTGCCCGCATACCCGCATGTGACAACCGAGGGTGGCAAAAATGTAATGATAATGGAAATTGCGAACCAAATAATGGAAGATGACGCAAGGGCGTTAAAAAAAATAGCAGAGAAAGAAAGGCCGTCTCCTCCTGATTATGCTCATTAGTGATTAATTATGGCTCATGGTGAGCCTCGGGTTGGCTCTGGTGCTGATGATGGTTGTGATGATGCTGCTGCTTCTTCGGATGGGTTATTTCGCACGTTCTGCTTTCTTCGGTCGCACAGTCTCATCTGTTGAATTCTCCGACGGCGGAGGAAAATGTAAGCTTATTTGGCTGAATTGGTAGTTTTTGTTTGCCTAATTGAGGTTATTAATGTCACGACGTTTGTTATAATTATTTCGAAGAACAGAACAAGTTTGAATTCTCCAAGAAAGTTAATCTGACCAGGTTTGCGAGACCTGGTATAGCTCAGTTTAGGCTGTCGTTAATGGAAATAAGCTTCCTACATTTAATACATTTGTGTAGTTTGCTCGTTTTTGTGATGGTGTTGATGTGCTCATCACAGCATGCTGAGCGTTTGACTGTCATCATTTGTTTGTTTACTTGTTGCCGTGGTTTAAATTACAGGATTTAATGAAAAGGGTGTAACTGTTAAAATTGTAGAAACGCTTTGAAATTCATCATGCGAGTGTAAGTATCACCACAAACAAGGTTGGAAAACACTATTTTTCGGAAGTAGTAGAAACTTTAAATCTTACAGCCAAAATCAGAACTAAAAAGTGGCATCTCTAATTAGAGGGTGTTTCGATCAAAATTTGGTCGACTTAAACTTGACGCATTTCCTTTCATCGTGCATTAGAAAATGTTGCACACCCCTCATTTTGAAGATGTGTGCGTGAAGCATCATGCCTGTATTTTGATTTTGAGATTAGCACTTCAGTTATCAAAATGTCGTCGAACGAAGAGAATCAACGCATCAAAATTTTGCACGTACCTTGCGAAAATCCAAACTACTCTCACGCCAAGTTGGCAAAATTGTTGAATGTGATTAAACCAACTTTTACCAACGTATGGAAAGTGTTCGGTGAACGATTGTCGACAGCCAGGAAAGCTGGATCAGTGGGAAATCGAAAGCCGGAGGCCACAGTGACGACAAAAAGAGTTCCGCTGTTTCGAGTGGAAACCCAACCTCTCCGTGCGAGATGTAGCAAAGAAGCTGAAAGTGGCGCTTTCAACCGTGCATAGAGCTAAAAAACGATCTGGTCTGTCTGCTTAGAAGAAAATGGTGAACCGGAACCGGAACCGTCAACCTGGAAATTTATCTGAGCGAGTGCCTACAAAAACGTCTACTGCATATTCTGAAGCGACACAATTGTTCCGTTCTATTTTGGCCGGATTCGGCATCTTGCCATTACGGAAAAAAGACCATGGAGTGGTATGCTGCCAAAAACGTTCAAGTGGTGCCCAAGGACCCTATTGGACCATCGTCAAGCGGAACCTTAAGATGACTCAATAAGCTGTTGTGAGCGAGAAACAGTTCAAGGAAAACTGGCGTTCTGCGGCGAATAAAGTGGACAAAGAGACTGTACAAAATCTTATGGCAGGTGTTAATCGAAAGACCCCGCTATTCACATTTGGTAAAAAGGAAGCTTAGCTGAATATTCTGTATTAACTGAACTTGAAAAAGGAAATCAATTTGACTGATTAATAAAAACTTTGATCTACTCGCACACATTACTGTTTGACCACATTTTGATCGGTACACCCTTTAGGAAGAACAAATGAATGTCGATACGCGATTTTTCCAATAAAGCGGAACGAGTGTCGGAATGATCCAACGTCTCAAGAAACGGAACAATCTGGAGACTAGGCAAGTATCATCGTATCCATCTCTTCCAGAACGTGTTCAGGTGACGTTGAATCTAACCCCAGAACGTTGCAGTACGGCCGGAGAATCTTCCGGTTTTTCTGTTGGTTGACGTACTCCGTCTCGTCATCCAGCTTCCCGTGGCTGCTGTACGTAACGTTCATCGCGGTTTTGATGGAGCGTTCCATTCGCTCCCAGGCACCTCCCGTGTGAAGAGTACCGGCCGGAATGACGATCCACTTTGTAATTGTGCTGGTGCAAGTGGCTGCCAGCTACTCAATCTGTTCCTGCATTGATGATCCTCGTCGACCAGCGAATCTACGCATAGCCTTGATGCACGATGCGTTTCTGAGTTTAAACTTTCAGGGAATAAATAAACACATAGTAACAGTAGAAGGAGATCGCTCATCCCAATGAGGCCCCAAGAGTGGACAGTAATGTTCTTTTGCTCGAATGAAAGATCTGAAGAGAAAGTGTTGAAAGTTCCGACAGTGTACGGTTGGTTGGAAATAGAACAGATGTTTGAAAATTAAGCGAAAGGGCATGGGGCTAACATCCCGCTGCGGGGTAGGTCGAGGCACGGACAAATCCGCCACCTCATCCGCCATTTGTCCGTGCCTTGACCTACCCTGCAGTGGAATGCTAGGCAAAGGGTGACGTCTTTGGTTCGAGTATTACTGTACATCTCCTACTACATCATAATCGTTACTCCACGCACGGAGAATACAAAGCATAACCATTAGAGTACATATTAACAGGATGCACAGGATTTGATGGGTAGCGTAAAGTCCAAGGAGCAGGCATTTGGACATTGCAACACTTGCGCCATTTTTCGTATACATTTTTATCCACTCTTTCTTTGAATCTTTGTCGTTTTTGAAGACGTTCCCTGTTGTTCCGGAGCTTGCGCTTCATAACCACCCAAATTTTTTTTTATTGGGCGAAGTTCTTGCGAGTTTGGCGGATTTGCCTCATTTGGCATGGAAACAACATCGTTGGCTTCGTACCACTCCATCACCAGATTTGTGTAATGGCACGATGCCAGATCCGGCCAAAACAGAGTGTCACCTTCATGGAACCGGAGGAAGGGCAGCAAGCGCTTCTGGAGGCATTCTTCTTTAAACATTTGGCCGTTGATGGTGTCGGTTGTTATGTACGGCTTCTTCTCTGGAACCGCTTGCTGACGAAAAATTTCAGGTCAGAGATCTGTTTGGCGTCCGATTTAATATGTACCTCTCGTTGTCCATTTTGATGCATTTCGGCTACACCAATCACTGGCGATACAGCTTCCTGGCACGGGATTCGGCCACCGTATTCTGTTTAGCGGTTCGTTACCTTGACGACATGCAGCCCGGCCTCCATCATTGTCTGCGGGACGAACCAGTTAGAAGAATTGGCCTTCTTGGCCACGTACGAATGCTTTGGATTACGCTTGAAGTAACCTCATCTTCACGGGTTGGTCGTTTTCACTTTTTTCCGCTGCGCAGCTTGCCGCTGGTCATCAGGGTCTTCTTGAATCATTGTACCAACGCACGGTGGGCAAAACGAGCCAAAAACGGATCTTTTATGGCCGCTAGTTTCAGTCCCTTTGAATGAGCATTTCTAGTGTAAAAATCACGAGAAATCGATTCAAGATGGTTTCAGCCACCGCACGACATGGCAAGTTGTCCATTTTGCCCGATTTTCCCCATGATTATACCTCAAACTCATATGTCATTTAGTTTTATACATTGATGTCACCAATATAACCCTCATTTGCACTGTACTTATGTTTAATTATCCGCAGAATCGAATGAAGATGACACTGCTTTGGTTTGACCTTTGGAAATGGTCCATTTTACCCGAATTTCCCTCATACTTGAGTAAACTTATATAACATACGGTTGGACCCATCACTATTATCCCCATTTGCACTGTACTCATGTGAAATTATCCGCAGAATCGAATGAAGATAATACTGCTTTGCTTTGACCTTCGAAAGTGGTTCATTTTACCCGAATTCCCCTCATACTTGAGTAAACTCATATGTTACGCATTGTTTTACGAACTAATTTTTCGATTAATTTTAGAAATTGACTTTTTTAATTCTGTTACGAACACACATCGATTAAGATTGCAGAAGTTTTCTTAAATGGAATAAAAATAAATGATTTTGTTGTTCACTCAACTTAGGTTACCAAAGAATTTTATTGAACTTATGTTCTTATCTTCGTCACTGTCCACGTACACTGGTTCCGTATCGAGAACACTTTCACTTTCGCTCTCCGTCTCGTTGTGTTCCTCGCACGTTTGGCTTTCCAAACTTTCATGGTCGGCGTAATAATATGTCATCATCTGTTCAAAGCTCTCGTTTGCTTGCGGGCGATTTGATTTTTTCAGCTTGTACTCTGTGAAGGACATCTTCACGTCGGACCAAGCTAGTGACATCCGCATCATGTCCAGAATGTTATCTTCTGGACAAGTTTTTCTCGCTAGATGCGTGCGACCGTGTTTATATTTTTTGTGGCACCTCTCGCCTGCCTGTTCATCGATGAAACTCAAGGGAAACGGCTGAAATACATTTAATATGGTAAAATTTCATTGTTTTTTTTTTTGGAATTATATTTACGAATAAAAAAGGAATCATGAGATACTCACTAGTTTTTTTTTTATAAATTTCGGCATATGGCTATACTTGTGAATGCAAGGTGGTAGATTCCTTATAAACGGAAATTCGTCTCTTATTTGTAGCTCGATGGTATTATATAGCTTTTCAGCTTTCTTACCATCAAGAATATTTGAAGATAGCGTCAAACAACTGATCATTCTCAAATTTTCCACGAGTCCTAGCGAATGATTTTCCACTAGCTAATTCCAAGTATTTTGGAAAATTTTGCAGGTTCTGATAGCGGAATCCGTGCCGTGTTCCCATGGTTACACGTACCGCTACCTCCTGTCTTCGGACGATTAACATTTATGTTGAAACATATCTCTATTTCATCCGCGAGTTCTCGTACTTTTGCCTTAACAGCCTCATGTGTTTGGGCTGGATTTCCGGCCACCTTTTTCTGCGCCGACACACGTATCGACCACTCGAAAAAGTTTAATCTAGCGTGATAATACGAAGGCATAACAAGTGGATTGGCATTATCGCAGCAGCCAATCAATGGACAGGCATGCGTGTTTCGATTACCAACAATTGCATTGGCCGCTTTGCCGTCAATAAGGCTGTACACAATTGAACGCGATACATGCAGTTCTACGTTCTCCGAAGTTACAATGATTGGGTCCGTGTTGATGTTGTTAACTTCTGTCTATAAAAGCAGTGAACATGCTTTTCGTCACATCTGCGGTTTCTTTTACCCAGCTCATAGACAGTGCACGACAGAAAAACATCTGACTGGGGACTTGGGTTAACCCACAATTCTTCGCCCTTGGCTACCAACTTAAGACACATTATGTGTTCTGTGAGTAGGGAGTCATCTTTTGCCAAGATCTTAGCTTGATCGGAATGCGGGAACTCTGTTGCGGAATCCAATCCAGCCGCTACGTACAAAACACAACCGACTTTTGTTTTGCCACACCTTCAGAAAGTGCACTCATCTTTAATCCAACTTCCTCAATTTGGATCATTCTTGCAACATCGTTGGCAATCATATCCCTCAACTTCACATGAATGGATAGATAACCCTTATCCCAGTTCGGAGCTGAAATTTCAGGGATTGTTTCATTGCGAAGTTGCATTACATCTTCCCACGGCTTCAACATTTTAATTCCAAGAACCTTCTTGGAGAATTTCGCTACAGCCTGGTACTTCCGTTTACTGAGGCTAAGCCGCGTTTTCAACATTAGAGACATTTCTGCTGAAGGCTCGTGTAGTTTTTCGGTTTGCTTAAGGTTCTGTAACATATCAGAAGCCCACTTGTCACCTTTCGTTCTGAGATATTTTAGAAGCTTCGCTGTGGCTGAGGAAGAATTGTGGTGAGCAGCTTTTTCCGCCGATCGCAAAAGCCTTTCGAGTGGCTCTTTAGATAGATGCCTACTTCTCCTGTCCTTGACGCTTTCTGAAAGGTTCTGGAATGGCAGACGTTTTCGTCCACTGCAGCTTCTTTCGCACTGCTCTGTAGCACGAAGTGTATTTGAAGAGCCAGCCTGATGAAATGGAGTTGATTGATCAGCAACCTGTTTTGCAATTTTGTATGATAAAAATGGCATAAGGCTTATGATATGTACAGTTCACACACACAGTTATGTAATATCTCAACCCTTTGTCTGTCCAACAATTTTTAGAACCATAATTTTAGAATGTAAGAGTTTTACCGTACAATGGAGAAGTATAAAAAAATTGCCTCTAGCTTGTGCTAGCCACATTATTAGTTTTAAAGATACTTCCAAGAAAATTATTTTATCACCATTATTTTCAAGTTATTTAAAACCAACTCATTCTCAAGTTTGAGTTTGAGAGTGCCTCTATCATCTCCCGAACTAAAATCCAAAATCGGTTCAGATACTATAAAGATATAGCGTGTCAAAGTTGCTGGAGTCACATTGACCACAAAAACAGACAGAGAGTTAATCATTTTATGAAACACTGCACGGCTATGGCGAACGCTATGCATAACAGTAGTTGTCCCATCCATGGACGATCCCAGTGTTTACGTATGGTGGAGACATCTACAATTTGCAAGTGCGTATAGCCACATCCTTATCAATTGAGCTTTAAGAGGCGCTAAATTTGCCTCCTTTCCAATACCAGTTGAATAATATACTCACCATGAAATCGCAATCGAGCCACTCCTGTTCCTTTCCATGAATCTAGTTCGGCTTACGGCAGCCGAATCCAACGGCGCATAAATTGTTTCATCCAGGTTTTAACGATTTCCTGTACTTCTTCGTCATTTTTATCGATTGTTGCAGATATAATTTGAAATACACGTTCCTTACCCCTCTTGGAGTTCAGATACGCATCTGAAAGATTTTTATTCGTCAGCATTTTGCTTTCTGAATTTTCGAACACAAGAAAATGGTTACTGAGTTTTTCACTCCAGAAATTTGACAATTAAGAAAACACACGGCCGTGAGCTCTAACTCAGAACTAGAGTTGCTTTTACTCAGTCGTGAACAGGGATTGAAATTTTCGCCGATCTGAGAAGAAAAATGTTCCTTTTCGTCCTTGCTGAGAAAGACCAGATCGGCACAAAGAGCGAGAGATATTTGATCAAGCAAAATAATTCTCGTGAGAAAAGCAACGATGATAATATCTTTTCACTCTATAAAGAGAGCCGATAATTTCGTTCCTTTTCGGCGTTACTTTTCAGGCGATAATGAATTTTCACTCTTCTCGAGAACCCGATTTTGCGCCTTTTACGAACACCAAAACAGCCGTTGCCGTTTGAATTTCTGCTATGAGTTACACGAACAGGTGATACAAGCTGTGGAACCTTCTAAATGTTTGAGATGATAAAGTGTTCTCACCGATCTTGAAGGAGCGATATTTTCCTGCTTGGATGGGAGAGGATAATAAATTATCAGCGATCAATGAGAGCCGATAATATTGTCGATGGTCTGCTCAGCAAAAAGCTGTTTGAGCGATACGTGGTTTATACGAGCCTTGAGCGATAATTTGAATTTCTGGTCGTGAGTAACTAGCGTGGGAACTAATACTCGTTTTGTTTTTTTTAAGTTGGGTTAGTATGAGAGTATGAGAGTACGAGAGGAATTGAGGTAAAGTGGACCACTTCCGAAGATCTAACGAAAGCAGTATAATCTTCATTTGATTCTGTGGTCAATTTAACATAAGTACAGTGCAAATGGGGATAATAGTGATGGGCTCAATTTATCACCAAAAATATGAGGGGAATTCGGGTAAAATGGACCATTTCCGAAGGCCAAACCAAACCAGTATCATCTTCATTTGATTCTGCGGATAATTTCACATGAGTACAGTGCAAATGAGGATAATAGTGATGGGTCCAACTCTCTAAACCCTATGTTATATAAGTTTTCGCAAGTATGAGGGGAATTCGGGTAAAATGGAAAGGTCAAACCAAAGCAGTATCATCTTTATTGGATTCTGCGGACAATTTTGCATAAGTACAGTGCAAATGGGGATAATAGTGATGGGTCCAACCGTATGTTATATAAGTTTTCTAAAATATGAGGGGAATTCGGGTAAAATGAACCACTTTCGAAGGTCAAATCAAAGCAGTATCATCTTCATTCGATTCTGCGGATAATTTCACATAAGTACAGTGCAAATGAGGGTTATATTGGTGACATCAATGTATAAAACTAAATGATATATGAGTTTGAGGTATAACTCATGGGGAAAATCGGGCAAAATGACACTGGACTTGAACCTAGCGGCCATAAAAGATCCGTTTTTTGGCGCATTTATGCCAGCCTTGCAACGGTTTTGCGATCCGCCTTTGGGGCTATCCTGGATTTTCCACGAACGCCCATTTTATTTTGTCGAACCACTTCTGAATGGAAGCCATCTAAGTTACCACTTGGCTTATTGTGACGAAATATTGCCCATGGAAACATTACATTGTAAGCTAGTTTTACCCATGCAAAAGTTATACATAAAAGAGAGTGTTGCATTTTTTTCGAGGACAATCTTTATGTTCCATTTGGACGTGGATAATACGTGTCTACGTGAGACAGGTGAGTACAGACATCTATTGCTATACGTTACTCCTACCGACTTTTATCAGCGATGGTCCGAAAAAGTCAAGTCCTGTTTGCGTAAATGGCCTTTGAGGTGAACCCATTCCTAATTGCCCATTGCCTAATCAGTCGAAGCATAAAGGGCGATACGGTCAAAATTTGGTCAATATCAACTTGACGTATTTCTTTCAATTTTGCATTTAAAAACCTGAACACCCTCATTTTGAAGGTGTGTGTGTGTAGAATGTTGCTCCTATTTTGATTTTGGAATTCACTCTTCAGTTGTCAAAATGCCGTCCAAGCAAGAAGAGCAGCGTATCAAAATTTTGCTCGCGCATCGCGAAAATCCGAGCTACTCGCACGCAAAGTTGGCAAAATCGCTAAAAGTTGCCAAATCAACCGTTACAAATGTAATTAAAGTGTTTGGGGAACGTTTGTCGACAGCCAGGAAGTCTGGATCGGGGAAATCGAAAACCGGAAGCCGCTGAGACGACAAAGAGAGTTGCCGGTAGTTTCAAGCGAAACCCTAACCTATTCTCCGAGATGCCGCAAATAAGCTGGGTGTATCGTCTACAACCGTGCATCGAGCCAAAAACGAGCCGGACTATCGACTTACAAGAAGGTAGTGACTCCAAATCGCGATGATAAACAAAATACGACGGCCAAAGCGCGATCCCGGGAGGCTGTACACGACGATGCTGACGAAGTTTGACTGCGTGGTAATGGACGACGAAACCTACGTCAAAGCCGACTACAAGCAGCTTCCGGGACAGGAGTTTTATACGGCAAAAGGAAGGGGAAAGGTAGCAGATATTTTCAAGCACACGAAACTGTCAAAGTTCGCAAAGAAATATCTGGTTTGGCAAGCCATCTGTACCTGTGGCTTGAAAAGCAGCATTTTCATAGCTTCCGGACTGTCAACCAAGAAATTTACGTGAAAGAGTGTTTGAACAAACGTCTGCTGCCTTTCCTGAAGAAACACGGTTGTTCCGTACTGTTTTGGCCGGATTTGGCATCTTGCCATTACGGTAAAAAGGCCATGGAGTGGTACGCCGCCAACAACGTGCAGGTGGTTCCTGCGCGACAAGAACCTCCCAACACGCCAGAGCTCCGCCCAATTGAGAAATACTGGGCTATTGTCAAGCGGAACCTAAAGAAGACCAAAAACTGCTAAGGACGAGCAGCAGTTCAAGGCAAACTGGCTTTCTGCGGCGAAGAAGGTGGACAAGGTGGCTGTACAAAATCTGATGGCAGGGGTCAAGCGTAAGGCCCGGCAATTCGATTTGGAAAAGCGGAAGCCTAACTGAATATTTTTCCTGAATTTTATAACTAATTGAACTTGAAAAAGAAATTTAATTTGATTTTTTAAATAAACGATTTCACCGATTTACACGCGTTTTCCCTTGACCAAATTTTGACCGTATCACCCTTTAGGAGGGAATCTTTCCAAATCCAAAACTATATCAGGTATGAAGATGTTTGTGGTGCGCATGGCACGGATGCAGCTCTTCTTCGGTAGACAACGCCATGGTCTTTTGGCGAGGCTGTTCTACCACTGGATTTTTCAGGAACTCCGGTCCATGGAACCAGACATCAGCCACCTTTTTACTGGGACTTGGTACTTGGTAGCCAAATTTGCTGGATTGAGTTAAGATGGCACTATCTGCCATGAACTTCATATGCTGTCATGATAAACTGTTTATATCTCTGATGATCCAGCACGCAATCAAGTCAGATCAGTTGGTGTATCACTCGAAAAAAAAGCTACTGAATCTTAACGGTGTGGCTTTCTTCGATGAACTGCATCAACCGGATTCCCAACACCGTAACTTGCGACAACTTCATCTGGATCTATGATGCAGATGAATGCTACAGTAGAGTAAGCAGTTTCACTGGCGTCAACGAGAATGTAAACTGGAAGTTTTGATAGTGGTGGATGCTAGCGTTCTCGAATTAACAGCGAGCAATACAAATCTCGCCGATTAGCTGGAACAGGCTTATCCACTTCTTCCAGCGTTCGAATGCTGCTTCATTAATTTTCTCATCCCATTGCATTTCACTGCGCCAAACATCTTGCACCAAGATTTTCCCATGCACCAGGAACACGCTCCAGAAGCCCAGGGGATCGGTTTTTGACGGTCGTACTTCCTTTTCAATCAACATTTGCAACGGTTACTGTACCGCTGTAGACAGGCATGAAACGTCTTCGTTGGTTAGCCACAGTTACCCTAGTATGCGTTCAAAATTTTTACTATCCGGACCGATGTTCACCGAGGCGGCACTGCATTTCTTCGCTGTTTGACAGCCAGTTTCTCAACTGGAATCCTCCGTTGTCATTAACCATCCGCATCTCTTAAGAAACGCGATATGCTTCTTTCACACTACCGTAGCTCTCGAGGGAATCATAACGTAGTAATTTTTGATGATGCCTTCAACTGCCCTGGGATAAAACGCTTAGAATTTCTTCGTATTTATGTTTTTGACAAATTTTCCGGAGGACTTGAATATCATTTCGCCAGTGAAACCTCAGTGCGTACCGTCCTTTGAACCGGATTGGAGTTTGATGGAACATTTCCCAAATGTTTGCAGAAACTGCCGGAAACCTACCAGAGCTGCTAATAAGGAGGTCAGCTGGTCTGGTTCTCTTTATAGGAAGTGGTTAGCGAAGTGCCTCCGACTTTGACCACCTGGTCCCATATTAGGCGAGCCATTTTCGCTTTACTTGGGTTTCTCACCAATCCGAGTGCTAAAGGGTGTCCACGATGAAATTGCCACACACAAAATTGATTCGCAAAATTCGAGTTTTCATCCGATTGCCATCAAATTTTCAGGGATTGAGAAATAACTATTAAACTTCATTTTACCATTTTACTCGTATTTTATTTACAGTCCATACGCAAATGCCCGCACCTTGGCCTTAACCCCGGCCATAAGATTCTGCACAATCTGTGAATCAACCGTTTTTTGCAAGCAAACCCATACTTTCTTCAGTTCCTCAACTGTCTTCACTACCTTAGGTCGTTTAAGAAGGTGCTGCTGCATAATCGCCCAGTACTTCGATGGGGCGGAGCCCGGAGTGTTGGGAGGGCTGAACATTTTCGGCACGAAATTGACCTTATTGTCCGCATACCACTTCAGCACGTCCTTGGAGTAGTGGCATGAGGCCAAATCCGGCCAGAAGATTGTTGGGACGTTGTGGGCTTTCAGGAGAGGAAGCAGCCGCTTCTGGAGGCACTCTTTTATGTACACCTGTCCGTTAATCGTGTCCTGGGTCACGAAAGGTGCACCGGAACGCTGAACTTATCCTTGGCCGTGAAAAACAAGTTGCCGGGGATCTGTTTGAAGTTGGCCTTCACATATGTTTCGTCGTCCATGATGCAGCATTCAACTGTTCGTCAGCATGTTGAGGTACAACTTCCTGGCACGGGTTTTGGCGGACTTGTTCTGCTTCTCGTCGCGATAAGGGGCCTTTTGTACCTTGAACGTTCGAAGCCCAGCCTTAGTTTTGGCCTTCTGACAAAACTTCGGCTTAGGTGCAGCTTCATAGCCACATCCCGAACGGAGGCGTTCGGATTTCGGTTGAAGGCCCCAACTACGCGGTTATGATTTTTGGTGTTGTACGGAATACTTTTTCCTTCACTTCTGGGCTTCCGATCGGTGGTCAACCGTTCCTCGCGAGTCCCAACGTTTTCGCGATGGAACGATGCGAGAGATCCTTGTTCTCGTGATGAATGCGCAAGATTTTATCACGCACGAGCTGTTCTTTCGACTCCATTTCCGCGAGTTTTGATCACAGTTAAAACTTGCAGGATGTAAATAATGCACTATGAACTAAATCCACCTAAATTTTCATTAAATTCTACCCAACGGTTAAAAAGTTAGAGCAATTTCATAGTGTGGCAATTTCATCGTGGACACCCTTTAGGTATCAGATTTGATTACTTTCCTCGCTTGCCCATTCTGCCTCTGTGGCACGGTGTAAATATCCCTTTTCCTGATACTCCACTAGCTGGCAATGAAGGTTTCTCGAGACACTTCATTCGCTTCTCGAGACACTGTAGCCGCCGAATGGTCATAGGATAACTGTTAGGAAACCTAATGTTTTCGAACTTCCACATGAGCCCCGTCTCGGAGTGGTTCCCAATCGTACCGTTGTCTGTTCTAGGATACGTTGTGCGCGTTTTTCGTCTCATGACAGTAGGCTTATCGTTCATATTTCCGGCGATGTCCACCAAAGCAAAGTAATTCTTCCCGGTGTTAAACAGATCTTCGTGGCTGGCGTAGTTGCAAGAATGACAGTTGGGCATATGCGTCATATTTTGTTCACCATATCCAGCGTAAATGGACCAATCTTATATTGTTTTCGCCTCAACTGGCTCGCTAATTGTTCCCTATTTCCCTTTCTTTGGAACAATCAAGCTAAAGTTGTTCACATCGATTAGCATCCGAGTCATGGCATCTACGTATTTAGTCATTGGAGGACCACCAATATAATGGTACATTAGTTGACCATACAAGATCATTTGCTTCGAAGGGACAGCTCCTTAAGTGTCTTTTGCATCGTTTAGTACATATTGTCTTTTACCACTTGGAGCAGATATTGTCTGCGACACTTGTTGTGATGTCGTTTCCATTCTGTTCACGTTGTTCGGTTCACATTAGCATATAATTACCGACTTTCAGCATTAACGCTAAGTTGTTCCACCAGTTTCTTTCAATCAACGTCAACAACGATCCGTCGTTAAAGAACGCAAAGGCATTGGCCACTGCGCTTGGTCCAGAGAGGGTCACCGGAATGGTGTTGAAGATCACATGTCGCTCGCTTAACCAATGCGTGTGGTTCATCCCAGGCATCACTGGAGGTGGACGGTTACGTGAAGTAAAGGATAATGGCGGTATTGACAACCATTTTCACACAGCTATTTTTACGGCACAGATTCTTCTTCCGTGATCACACGTGACTTCCAACGATCGTCAACGGATTAGCGCGATGAACGGCTGAACGCACAGCAAACTAGCAATCCTTGTCCGGGTTTCCTACAAGTATTGCACAGTATTTCCTTGCGTCGCCCTTCCTCCGATTCAAAAGAAGGCGCGTTGATGGTTTCTCAATGTCTTGACTTTGACCCCAAATGCGCATCTTGCTACTTATATCAATGTACAACATCACTTTACGCGCTGAAATAACTACCGAACGTTTTGAGGTTAACTTTCACTTAAGTTAAGTTTCACTCCATTTTAACGTGGTCCAAAAGTGTTCCTACTAGCTCCATCAGCAAGGACGAATTCGACAAATGCGGAGCTTCCAAGTGGTCCATACCCAAATCAATTAAGGATTGTACTCGAAAAAATGCAACACACATTAATGATCACAAATTCATTTTAAATCGGATATTTATGAAACACTCAGGGAGTAAATAAACACATATTAGCTATGTTTTTGCAAAGTTGGTTTATTCAACCTCGTCTAATAGACTTGGACTTAACGCTACTCATGAAATCCTGTGCAACACTTGCGCCATATTTTTTACACACTTTCATCTACTCTTTCTTCAAATCCTTGTTGTTTTTGAAGACCTGGCCTGTTTTCCCGGATCTCGCCTTTCATCACCCAGAGTTTTTCTATTGGCCGAATTTTTGGCGAGTTTCACGGATTTGCCTCCTTCGGAAAAAAACAACATCGTATGCTTCGTACCACTCCATCATCGGTTTCGCGTAATGGCACGATGCCAGATCCAGCCAAGAGCGTCACCTTCGTGGGACCGGAGGAAGTACAGCAGGCGCGTCTGGAGGCATTCTTCTTCAAATATTTGGCCATTGATGGTGCCGGTTGCTATGTACGGCTTGCAGCATTTGCCGCACCCACAGATCACCTGCCACACCAAGTACATCTTGGCAAATTTGTCGACCTTCTTCCTCTGGAACATCCAGGCTGGACTTGCTGACGAAAAACTCCTGGCCGGGTATCTGCTTGGCGTCCGATTTAATGTACGTCTCATCGTCCATTACGATGCATTTTGGCTGCTCCAACCACTCGCGGTACAGTTTTCTGGCGAGGGATTTGGCCACCGATTTTGTTTATCGGTTCGCTAAGGCGCCTCCTATACCTTAAAGACATGAAGTCCGAGCTTTATTGTCTGCTGGACGAACCAGACGGAAGAATTGACCTTCGTGGCCGCGTCCCGAATAAAATGGTTCGGATTGCGCTTGAAGTAATCCCTCACTTTCTTTGCGTTCACGGGGTCTTTGCTTTTCATCCGCTACCAGCTCGACGCTGGGTCGTCTGGGTCTTTAAGAATAATTGTATCACACGGGCCACGGTTGAATGGTCGATTCCCAACTGTTTCGCGATTCATCTGTGGGACTGACCTGGATTTTCCACGACCGCGACTTCAACTTTTTGTCGAAGGATTTCTTGCTTGAACACCATCTCAATAACCACTAGATAGATTATGGCAAAATGTTGCAAATGTAAACATTACGACTCTATACTAAAAAGGTGTATTCGATAAAAATGGCACAACACATATATACTACATCACTAAATTAAACTGATTATCGGATTTTCTTGAAATTTTCAGGGAATGAAAACTACTAATGAGTTTTGATTTACAACATTTGTTTTATTCAATTTCATCTCCCATCCCGGAATGCCCGCACCTTCCTTTTCACTCCACCCATCAAATTTTGTACAACCGATTTTCCCAGTGTTTTTGTTGTTTTTACCAAAATTTTCTTCAATTCTAGCTCTGTTTTTATAGTTTTGGGATGTTTGCGAAGTTCCGTTTTCATAATTGCCCAGAATTTTTTCAATTGGACGAAGTTCCGGTGAATTTGTGGGTTCATATCCTTTGGCACAAAATTGACTCCGTTGGCTCGGTACCACTCCAATACGTTTCGAGCGTAGTGGCAGGATGCTGGATCAGCCAAAACAGAGTTGATCCTCTGTGCTTCTTAATGAATGGCAAGAGACGCTTCTTCAAGGCACTCGTTCCGTGTAAATCGCACCGTTTATTGTTCCGGAAGTGATGAAGGGAGCACTTATTTCACCACATCCGCAAATCGCCTGCCAGATTAGAAACTTCTTTGCAAATTTCGATAGTTTCTTC
The DNA here is from genome assembly GCA_034211315.2 of Aedes japonicus. Classification (NCBI taxonomy): domain Eukaryota; kingdom Metazoa; phylum Arthropoda; class Insecta; order Diptera; family Culicidae; genus Aedes; species Aedes japonicus. Next base: position 24,427 of record JASCZW010013260.1, read on the forward strand.
TTTCGGCAACATCCTCCGGAACATCGAACTTCGACTTGGCAATGAAATATTCTTGCACAGGAAGTTGACGGAAGTCGGCCTTGACGTATGTTTCGTCATCCATCACGATGCAACTGATTTGGTGAGCAGCTTCGTGTAAAGTTTCCGGGCGCGGGTTTTCGCAGTGATGTTTTGTTTTTCATTCCGGTTTGGGGCTTTTTGCACTTTGTAAACATGTAACCCAGCACGCTTCATGGTTTTCTGCACAAAACCGACTGACACCTTAGACTTTTAGCGACATCTAGAATTGACATGTTTGGACGGTTCTTGAATTGTTGTACGACTTTCCTGGCCATTTTACTGTCCATTGGACCACTTTTACGACCACTCCCTTCCTTCCTTTGGACACTCAGACGCTCTTGAAGGTTCTTATTACACGAGACACAGTTGTATTTGCATTCCTAAGCCTTTTAGCAATCCACCGGTGGGACGCCCTTGGATTTTGATTGTGAGTGCACAAAATGTTTCTCACGGACAATTTCTTGTTTCTGACGACATGACTGGAACTATTGAATGTATAACTATGAAACTTGGCAGATGTAAATAATACACTATGGATAAGATCTACTCAAATTTCTAGGTTTTTTACTCATACGATTCAAAAGTTACAGAAGATTTTCTGTGTGCCATTTTTATCGAATACACCCTTAAGTTTTATTCAAAATTTCATCAATTTTTGCTCCCGCAATTCAAAGTTATACACAAAAGAAAGTGTTGCATTTTTTTCGAGTACAATATTTAGAACACCCTTTTCGGAAGTAGAAGTTCATCATAGAGGTGGTTTACCGAAATGCTCACAATCCTAATCCTAAACGGAGTCTGTGGAGTACCATGGCGCTAATTACTGTATAAAGCCCTTACTACGGTAGCCGAAGCAATGGTGCAATGGATTTCATGTCTCTCCGAGGTTCTCACTTTCTGTTGTCTTAAGCTTGAGGCAAAATAAAGACGAGGTTATGAGGAAGCTCTGACATCTAGACTGGAGTGCATGCGTTCAAACTAATAAAATCCACCATCACAGTCCGAAACAGCATCCTTACTGTTGGTTCAAATCGAGGTGTGCAACTCAATTCCAGATGCAGAACATTTTTCAATTCGCCTTTTAGAGATCCACGCACTCTTAGCAGATATAGAGATCAGATTGATGATGATTTTCCGGATTTATTGCAAAACGATAGAAGACGATGTAAGGAGATCTAATTATGATGTAATGAGCATGTAAATGCAATGCAAGAGATGGATCAAGATTTTTTCAAAGATCATTCTGGTAACATGAGATTTCTGCGATCATTTCATTGCGTCAGACGAGATTATGAAAAGCCCCAATATCTTACACTTGATATAAGTTGGTCCAAACCGGCCAACAACCGTTATTGAAAATTAACATGTGAAAATACACCATCACAGCCCAAAAACAGCATCCTTACCCAGGTAATCAATAAGCATTAGCATATGCAGTAAATCAACCCTAAATCTGCATTTCAGACGCTACAAGCATTATATTTGAATTATATCAGCATCTTGAGCGCTATCTTATGTAAAGTTGAATTTCAATGTGCATATTTAAATGCTTGCAGCCTGTAATAAGCATTTCGAATGAAAAAAAGCACTAACGAAGCATTATCATAGCATTGCAGTAAAAGCAGCCGTACATTGGTTCAAAAGCGTGCAAATACTTATGTTGCATTTAAGGCGAATTACTT
>JASCZW010013261.1:0-26173 GCA_034211315.2 Aedes japonicus
ACCGTACAGGAACACAGCCCCGGTAACACGGATTTACGGGAACCATATGAATTCGAATGGTCATTGCTGATAATGTCCCTAAAGCCAATGAGTTTTGGAATCTCATGGTGCCAAAATAATAATAATTGGTCAATAAAAGCCAGAGTTATGATCATATGAATTTGGTGGGTACCCGGGTACCCTGTCGATCATCTGGCGGTAAAAAAAATCGAAGTCCCCCCCTTCAGCACCCCTTGCAACTATACGAAATGTTTTTATGTCAAAAGTTGCCTTCCAACTATAATTAAGATGTCACTAAGTTTCAGCTTCCTAGTTTAAAATAATCTATGAAATTTAATAATGTAAAACATGAAAAGGTACCCGGGTACCCTGTCGATCACATAAGGGTTAAGTAATTGTTATTAGTTTCAAGATGACTTTTAATGCACAATTAAATGAATAAAAAATGCATCTTGGATTGCACTAACAGCAAATTTGTTTTATTCCAAATTTAATCTGTTCAGATTTTGTTGCAAAGACGCGGCTGGGTAGCTCAGTGGTTACCCGTTCTGCTTACTGAGCAGATGGTCGGGAGTTCAATCCCAGGGCCGTTCTCTTCCTCGCCATTTGTCACTTGCCTCTTTCTATCACCACTAGATTTAAAATAAAAAGCAGTCTACTGCGCTCTCTTTCTTTGATCGCTTCACTTACCACAGTGCATCCATGATCAAAAAATAAGCCTGCCTCACTAACACAAGTATCCTTCCCTTGGCAAGAGATGCAGTTGTGCTCACGGTCTCTAATAACAACGATTGTCAAACTAATCATCCCTCTTCCCTCCTCCCCAAAGACCGTGAGAACGTGGCCGGCGCCGGTACTGATCTATAAATAGAATTAGTGAACTTGTACATTGAAGATGTAAAAGCTACCCCCAAGCTAAATCTATGTGGTTCTCTGTGCAATTACACTAGTTCCGATCAGTAAAGGAGTAGCAACTACAATATTGCACGGTCTTTTTTTTTTAAAAAAAAAAATAATCTGTCCAGATTTTGTCGCGAACAAGCCTTAATATAAGCTGTAGAGTGAACGGGGTGGAAATAAGTTAAGGACTGCAAAAACTTTCACCACAGAAGATAAACATTGTTCAAACGTCATACACACAGCACCACTCCCAGAACAATGCAAATGCCTGAACAAATGTCACACAATGACACATCGAAAAGTCTCTGACAACAGGACACAAACCCTCGAGAGGTTCAATGTGTCAAGCTTATGACTGTCGAGTCTTGATGTCCCATAAATAGCATTCGAGTCTTATTGTCAGACCTTTTTCCTCGAGTAGCATTCGAAACTTGAAGACATATGCGTCCCTCGAACGTGTACAAATATTCGTCCGTTTGAGAAAGGGCAAACAAAAAAAATGGCAACATGTACGTGGAATACCAAATCTCCGGATGGTGGTATGACCTCGGCATTTAGAGCGTCGGGCACACGACGCGACGTCACGGTGGCAGTACTATTTATCTGATGGCCTGCACATGATCGGAATAAATATTACGACGCCAGATACGTACCTTTCTCTAATCCGCGAAAGAGCAAAAGCCATCCATTCGATTCGTTGTCGTTCGTTGTCATCGCCATCATCATCCATCTGTCATAATAGCAGCCAGCCATCAGCCACCGAACTGCCGCCTCGTTGAGCAACGGGATGGCATGTCGGCTTTGCGTTTTCTGGTGTTTATTTCGCTCGTATATCCTTGGCAACGACGACGTTTGAGTGTCATAAACAGTTCAAGTGTACCTACGTAGAAATTGTGGCCAAGAACGGCGAATGATGGAGATGTTTTCCTTTTTTTCTCATTCAATTGAGGGGAAAAACGTGATCTCTCCGGGTGGCTGGTGCCCCGTTCCGAGCCTGATGTTATTAGGTGAGCTAATTAGTGCGTTGCCACTCGGAATGGAATGCTAATTGCGGGAATGACTGTTCCGGAGCACGCTACCGGGAAAGAATATTTTCAATTTGCATTCACAGGATGAGCAACCAAAGAGAGTAATTTAGCGTCGCTTCAATTAGCGCGTTTGTTTGTTTGCTGAATAAGATGCTTGTCAAGGGAATCCTCTTAGAGTTGTGCAAGTTTGATCCTCTTTTGCTCTTGAAACTGCCAAAATCACACACTCTATCCGGGTACCTGAAGTAGCATAATCATACTTTGCTGAGAGATGCAAGTTCTCTAACAGGAAGGAGCGACACAAAGGAAGAACCAACGCATACGCCCTGAGGTCGCATTATGCAACAGCCTTCCTGCACTTCCGGGCATGCATTCATGCACATAAAATCAGACTGCTATATTGCTATTGATACTGCTATGCTGGTGCAGCAGCTCCGAAGAGCAAGTTTCCTCTTTGCTTTTTGGAGGGTAAAATCGCCGGGTTGACTGAACTGAGTAGGACCGATCCGTGCCGGAATTGCACAAACAGCGCGTTGTAACTGGTGGATTGTCTTTTTTCAACTTCCTTCGAATCGCGCACAATAAGGTGGCTCCAGCAAGGGCTCATCTTGACTGGGTGCAGGCGAGTTCTGCTGACTCTCGTAGCAGCATAAGTGGCATCATCATCGTCATAGTCAGTTCCGAACTTCGATGAACAGGATGGACGGACGGGTTCATCCGTTTCCTTCTGCTCGGAGGCAGGAAAGCCACTGCGCTTCGTTCGAAGTGCATCGTTTGTGAGCCGCGACCGAGGGAGGGATGAGTTTTCTTGGGATTGGTCGTATCTCACGTTCTATTTCACTTTACCGCTGTGGGAGCAGTGTTCAGCCCGGTTTTCTTTTTCCGACATTCATTGAATCCTTATTTTATGATGAAAATTCTTGAGTTGAGATCGCTGTGGGTAGTGAAAATAAGAGATTGACTTCTATTTCAATCAAGGAAACTCTTACCAGATAAATTAATGACGGTTTTTTTTTCAGCGCCAACTACGTGTCACTTTTCTCCGCATGTTTAACCAGAAATTCACACGGTGTCTTTCGTCCTTGCTGTCAAGTCACGTCAAGTATTGTTTTTGCGAAACCGGAAAAAGCCGGCTGCCCCGGAAAATGAAAAGGTTAGACAACAGCTCCCCGTTTCGAATCATCCTCTCGTAATTTGCGCCTGTATGTAGTTATAGGTGGGGAACCGTCTGCAGGGTAGACTTGTGCGCCGGTCGTTCTTGGTGGCGGCGGCGACGGCGTGGATCGGCGCGGGCATAAGTTATCCCCTTAATATTTCCTCATGCTTATTCCTTTCAATTGTTTGGCTTTCACGTGCAATGTTGAGACTAAAGGATCACTCCAAGTCTAATATTTTGGTAGAAAGCCCGAATATCCATAGTGTTATATGACTCAGGTCGATGAATTGACGTCGAACAGTGTGTGTACAAATATATGAGACTTTATAGAACTTTATAGACATTATAGAATTTACACTTTTGATTGTTATTTTTTTTTTTTTGTATTCTCCCCAGCGTGGAAGTAACGATCTTTGATGAAGTTTTTTCAGAAGCAGATTATTTACCATCTCCATGCAAAGCGCTAGGAGCGGACAGTAATTTTTTATTGCTAGAACAAATAGACATGAAGAGAAAAGTGTATTGATAGGTCCGTAAGGGAACGGCAGGCTTTTGAAATTGAATAGATGTAAGTTTGAAAACGAGCGGAGGGCATTTGAACGGTAGTATACGATCAGGCACATAACCCTTTGTCATACTACCCTATGCAGGATAGGCAAGGGGGGAAATCCCCTTGACTGACAAAAGGTTATGCAACCGATCGTGCTCTTATACTACCTATTGCTTGTTTCTAGTTCTAGCGATTTGTCCGTCTACTAATACTGCCTAGCACGAGTGAGAATTATAGAATTATAGAATTTGTTCGTCACAAGTCGACGGGGAATTCGGCTTATCTCAAGAAAAACAATTCATTAGGTCCTAAGTAACATTGGGAGACTCTCTTTGTCGACTTTCTCTTTGCGTTTCTACGGCTATGTAAAAACATGTCTTCTCCCGAATAAAAAAATCTCATAGATTTACAATTGAATGTATTATAACCATACAATAGAATCTATAGTATGTACATTTAATCTTATTGTTCACAACTATAAAATGACAATAGGAGTTATTGTTACCACAATAGAATCTAATGTAAACTGAGACATCTACAATAGAAAAGGGGGGTTGTTATGTATCTTAACTATAGAAAAAATCATAATTTTTCGAACAAATTTGAACCAATAACTATTAATTGTATTGTTTCACAATTCAAGCAAAACAATGCATTCGGTCCTAAGTACATTGAGAGACTCTCTTTGTCGACTTTCTCTTTGCGTTCCTACGGCTATGTAAGAACATGTTCAACTATTTTGAACTTACAGTACGGTAGTAATAAGTGTGATTACGGATCCAATACGTCGAAATTGTCAGCAAATCGTTTAATTGACAAGCTATTAACCAAAGAGAAAGTCGACCAAAGAGAAAGTCGACCCTCCCTTTTCTGAAAGGGGGGGCTCCCATACAAATGAAACACAAATTTCTGCATAACTCGAGAAATGATCAAGCAAAAGAACCCAAACTTAGCATGCGGAAATTTTTGGAGACAAGAAATGTTTCTATGGTAGTTTGAGACCCCTCCCCTCTCTATAGAAAGGGAGGCTCCCATACAAATAAAACAGAAGTTTCTGCATATATCAAGAATTAATCAAGCAAATGGAACCAAATTTGGCATGTGGGGTTTTCTGGTGGCGAAAAATGTTTCTATGGTAGTTTGAGACCCCTCCCCTCTCTTAGAAGGGTTGCTGTCATACAAATGAAACTGAAATTTCTTCATAACTCTAGATCTTATAAAGCAACTGGAATCAAAGTTGGCTTGCGGGGATTTTAAAGGCAATAAATGTTTCTACGGTTGTTCGAGACCCCTCCACTCTCTCTCTGGTAGGGGTGGGGGGCGGGGCTCCCATAAAAATGAAACACAAGTTTCCATAACTCTAGAACTAATCAAGTAAATGGAACCAAATTTGACAGGTAGAGATTTTTGAAGGAAAGAAATGTATTTAAAGTAACTCGAGACCCCTCCGCTTACTGAACGAGGGGTCTCTCAAACTCGAGAACAAAGCAAACAAATGGAAATTTGGCATGTGGAAGTTTTTTAAGGAAATAAATGTTTCTTAGGTGGTTTGATACCCCTTCCGCCTTCTGGAAGGAGAGACTCCCATAAAAATGATACATAATTTTTAACATAACTCGAGAGCCAATGAAGCAAATGAAAACAAAGTTGGCATGTTGAGGTTTTTGGAGGCAAGAAATGTTTCTATGGCACTTCACCACCCCTCCCCACTTCAAATGGGGGGGGGGGGCTCTAATACAAATAAAAAGCAAATTTCTGCATAACTCGGGAACTAATCAAGTGAATGACACCTTTTTAGCATTTGGGGGTTTTTGGAGGCTAGATTTCTATATTCATAAAAATGAATTTCTGTCTGTCTGTCTGTCTGTCAGACCCTTATAGACTCGAGAAGTTCTGAACCGACCAACGTGAAAATTTATATGAAGGGGTTTTTGGGGCTGAGGAAGATTCTTATGATTGTTTGAGACCCCTACTCTCTCAGGAAGGGGCGCTCTCATACAAATGAGACACATTTCTTCATTACCCGAGAACTAATCAAGCAAATCGAATCAAATTTGACATGTGGGGGTAGGGTGGGGCTTATTTGAAAAAAATAATCGGGCACATGTTTTCCCATGTGGAAAATGATTTTTAGGGTCCATCAGATGATATACTAAAATTTCAGATTTTTTCGTTGAGGTTTAGAGGTGCCGAAATGGGCCTAAGTGCAAAATGTCGAATGGTAGCAAATATCGACCAAAATAGATGCATCTATAAGTAAACACGTAATTTTGTGACTCTAAAGGGCAAAAAAATTGTCGGTTTTGCGGTATCTCTCAACGTTTCTGAGATATAAGCCTCAACAATGAATGTGTGTTTGCACTTACGCCAACATATTTGAACTATCACAAGCAACATCTTTGCTGTACAAAATTATATACTGAAAAAAAGCAGAGAGAAGAAAGCGAGAGAAGGAGGGAGATTTAGAGAGAGAGAGAGAGAGAGAGAGAGAGAGAGAGAAAGAGAGAATGTTCTTATAATTGAGAGTGTGGATCATGGATCTTGACATATTTAAACGTGTTTATATATTGATTAATATTGAACTCATAAAATTACATGTCATGTCGAATACTGATTAACAATAGTACTTTTCTTTAAATTAGCAAAGTTTTGGTTATGAAAATTCACGTTTACAATAAAGTTTTGGAAGTGGTTTTCGTTTTGAGTTGTTACCATTATAATCTTGAATCAGTCTGATGGCTCTTTCTGTGTGATAGTTTACCTCGCGACGATTACCTGGAATTTCTTTAATTAACTATAATCTATCTTAATAGCACTAATGCTATAAGCGTGCAATTCTGTCAGCCTGGATCAATTCATGCTGCTAGGTGGATGGCAAAAGCCATTTATAACTTGAAAGTATGAATCCTAGAGAGTTTGAGCTGTTTAGTGGAATACCTGTAACGAGAAATCACAAGAAAAATTAGCATTTTCCATTTAATTCCAACTTCCATTGCTTATCTTGACAGATACGCGTATTTCGTCTACAATGTGCAGACTTCTTCAGTGTCTCGTACCAATAACTCGAGTCGAATTGTTAGTACGAGACACTGACGAAGTCTGCACATTGTAGAAGAAATACGCATGTCTGTCAAGCTAAGCATAGGTAGTTGGTATTAAATGGAAAATACTTATTTTTCTTCCTTTTCCTAGTTGAAAGTATGGCTATTTCGAGCGCAATTCAAACTTTTAAGGAAAGAAACTTCAGGACTTCTGGATAATTGTACGTTTCTGGTATCAATGTATATTGAGACCTGGTTTTCAGCAACTCGTACTACGTTGGCACCTAAAATAAATCTTCTATTGATCTCCTGGCTTCAATTCCAAACAATTAATTTGGCTGCTGCAAGCAGTGCTAAAAATAAGTTTTCTTCACACATGTGGTATCTGAGCAAAGAACTTGTTGGTCTCGCCATTTTCGATTAAAGCCTTCCAGATATAGAACGACAGGACCTAGATTAAAGCTAATCTCGGTAATAAAAAAATCTCCGAGAAAGAGAGATGTTCCAATCAGAGATCTGTTGAACATCCCATACCTCAAAACGAAAACCACGTCCTAAACCTTATTTTAAACTTTGCTAATTTGAAGAAAAGTACTATTGTTAATCAGTATTCGACATGACATGTAATTTTATGAGTTCACTATTAATCAATATATAAACACGTTTTAATATGTTCAAGATCCATGATCCACTCTTAATTATAAGAACATTCTCTCTTTCTCTCTCTCTCTCTCTCTCTCTCTCTCTCTCTCTCTCTCTCTCTAAATCTCCCTCCTTCTCTCGCCCTCTTTCTCTCTGCTTTTGATCAGTTTATAATTTTGTACAGCAAAGATGTTGCTTGTGATAGTTCAAATATGTTGGCGTAAGTGCAAACACACATTCATTATTGAGGCTTATATCTCAGAAACGTTGAGAGATACCGCAAAACCGACAAAATTTTTGCCCTTTAGAGTCACAAAATTACGTGTTTACTTATAGATGCATCTATTTTGGTCGATATTTGCTACCGTTCGACATTTTGCACTTAGGCCCATTTCGGCACCTCTAAACCTTATCGAAAAAATCTGAAATTTTAGTATGTCATCTGATGGACCCTAAAGATCATTTTCCACATGGGAAAACATGTGCCCAATTATTTTTTTCAAATAAGCCCCACCCTAATGTGGGGGGTTTTGAAGGCAAGAATGTTTCTATGGTAGTTTTAAGGGGGGGGGGGGTGGTCTTCAAACAAATTAAATTAATTTTTTTATTATAATCGATGAGGCCAGTACGATGGTTCGAGAATTAATCAAGCAAATGGAACCAAATTTGGAATGTGAGGAGTTTTGAAGGCAATGATTGTATGGTGGTTTGAGAAACCACCCTCGTCTGGAAGGGAGGGCTTACACAAAACGTGTGCTTCTCGGATAAGAAGCATGGTTTGATAGAAGTTTGAACCCCTGCTTAGTCAAGAAAAAAAAACTCATTTCGAAAAAAAGAAAGGTGCCAGTTATATTCAATTTTGCTTCATTTAGTTGCAAGCGTAGCAGCGCACGCACCGGTTTCAGCTAGTTATTAATAAATATAACAAGTTTCAGAAGCGTTAATATAATTAATTACCAAATAGAATAAAATTGTCATTATAATGCAAATATGGTAAAGTGCTCTAGTGGGTGTATGAATCTAAAATTCTGCCTATCGGTAAAATGTGCCTGTCTTTAATTTTTCTTCATATTGATATGTAAGGGGCTATTCATAAACCAAGTCTAAAAATCTAAAAATCTAAATATCTATATATCTAACTATCCTAAAATATAAAAATCTTAAAACCTTAATATCTAAAAATCTAAATTTCTAAAAATCTTAAAATCGAAAAATATAAAAATCGAGATATCTAAACATCAAAAAATCTAAAGATTCAAAAACCTAAAAACCTAAAAATAATAAAATTTAAAAATTTAAAAATCTAAAAATCTATAAATCTCAAATTCTTAGAATCTAAAAATCTATTAATCTAAAATTTAAAAATATTAAAATCTCAAAATCTAAATAATCTAAATATTTGAAGATATTAAAAATCTGAGATTTTGAAACTCGGCCACAAAACGAGGGGGGGGGTGACACTCCCAAGATGAGCGTCAAATAGAGCATGCCTGACATGCAAATTTCCACGATGATGACGATTTTATTTGCGCTGCAAGCACGATCAATCGCGATGAGAGTGCGATGACAATTTAATCTTAATAAAAATTATCCCTGACAGCATTAAACTGCTCGAAAAAAATTGACAACGAGAACTGCCAGAAATAAAATGCCATTTCTCACTTTCAAACATTCCATCGTAAAATTGTCTTCTGTCATTGCAAGAAAAATGAAACTTTTGATTATTATTCGTACTCCGGATTTTGTGTTTCCGTTGACTCCTCTGTGTTAGTCCGCCGGGCGAGTTGTCGTCTGTTCGGTATTCCTTATCTTCACGCCTTTTGCTCAACATCAGCTCTGCTGCTGATGCTTCTCACCGTAGCTGCTGCCACAGTTTAAAGCTGGATAGTTGCAGATATTGGATCATACTTAATTTCAACGGAAAGTACCGCAACGATACTTTCAGCCGTTGGTGAAGCATATCCGTCCGACATTTGGGAGTCAATAGCTAGGACGACGAGTTCGTCGACCATTACCTTACTCGCTACGGTTACCAAAACTACGGAACCCAAATCGACACAGTCCCCAACAACCGACAACCGACGACAACAACAACAACACCCCCAATTTAATTCCACCTACTAATGAGCTAGGTTGTTACAAGTACCAGATCTGTGCCACAATCTAATCAATGATTGCGAATGCAATCAAGATCCACTGATCCCGGATGTCCTGTATTACTGCAACGGAACATCGCATGTATTCCGAATGCTACCACTTGATGGTACATGCACATGCAAAACGACACGGTCCGGGAGCTGGTACTGAACAAGTCTATCAAGTATATCAAGCAATTGATATCGCTCTCGTTTACGGACGGCTGAATTCAGAAGATAAGCAGTTTGTTTTCTTAACATTTCCAATAACAACATCAGTGAGATTGAACAGCGATCGTTGTGTGAGCTGTGAAATCTGACCTCTTCGGACAAATCCCTCAACACTCTCTCGACGATTCCGTTCATTGGACCAATGACTAATCAATTCAAATGATTCTCATCCACTCCAGGGGCAATCGAGCAATGTTGTGAAAATTACTTCTCGAACCGCTGAAGGAAGGAATCCAATTTGTCCGTAAAATCGTCCACCTTCTTCTTCACGAACCGTACCTCACCGATCACTTCCTGAGTGGTCTTTTAGATTACTGCGATTATTTGACTTCAAAGTGATTGATTCCTGGTTGGCGGAAACGAGCTATACCAGCTGTTGGAGCCGACCTGTCCTTTCCATCTGTCCGGGAAGACATTGAAACTGCCAGCGGTCGAAAATCCAAGTACCTTGAGAAAGACCCTATACCCTATCGCATTCCCCTCTCGGGTATCTGACCTGGGTTGTTGTTATCATTAGCATCCGTCTTGGGAAAGCAATTTTTAGAGGCAAAAACAGTACCGGCAGTTTTTAGGAAGTTTGTGCAAGTAAGGCCAGCCAATGTTAGCATGGAATTAAATAAGGTTCAAAGCTGAGGTGAAATGCGATTGAGTTAGCTTTCAAGTGGTTGAGAAAAGAGTTTTGCATACGGAGAGTTCTTCCAGGCTGAGAAACCCGCTATTGATTGCGCTGGTGTCCGATTCACAGCCAGCAGCATTTGATTCAGAGCCTTTATTGATTTTGGTCGGATACAGTGTCAGAAGATACGCTTCGTGCGATTAGGCCGTCATCTGATTGGATTCTTCAACAATTCCACAGGTCTTGACAATGGCATACGATGCTGCTGCTGCTGCTTGCTGCTTTCTATTAACAGCTTGCACATATGTAATCATATCTTGGCTGGAATTAGTGTTAGAATTCGGAATTGTTTTGACGCTGGGTGCGACAACCACGGTAGACTCATACTCCAACACTATTTCCATTTCTTGATGATGACGATGATGATGATGAAATAATACCATCTATTGTACACACTTCGAAAAAATCATGTAAAATTATGACTGAAAGCGTGCACATAAAAGGAGCGGCTCTTTTGATTCAATATTCTGTTACCTGTAAAAATACATGACATGATTGAACTATGATTGGAAACTTACAACGTCTTATTTATAGCTTATGTAATATTCCCAGATGACGTAATGCAAGCATGTAAAAAACGTGTGCACGTAAAATATGCATCCAGGTAGAAAGGTGCCTAGTAATAAATCAATTGACATATATTTTTTGTCGTCAGATGAAAACTGGAATCAACAACCTGTAATTCGGCGACCTAACGACAATCAGCTCGATGGAAACCATGCAATACAATAATTTAATGTAATGTAGCAATACAATAATTTTAAGTAATGTAACCATAAATATGGTTATGTTCAAGATTTTTCAAGCAAAATATAATTCAACAGATTGGCGATCATTTATTTTCTCAAAAATCACTTACATAACGGTGTTTCACTTATGATCCTATATATGGAAATAAGCTAAATAAGCTCAAACAAACCTTTCTCTACGTATTCCAACCATTCTTTAACAGTTTTTAATTATGTATTCAAACTCATGTGGAGTGATTCGAAATGGATTCAATTACTCTCGTAACAACGCGCTGCTGCTGGTTCTTGCGCGTAGCATTCGATTTTGAACCGGTGATGGTTAAAATTTTCAAAAAATATTTCTGTACGAACTCAAGAAATTTGGATGCTTTAGGCGAATACATAAAATTATGAATATAATGAACAAACATTAAATCTGAAAGTGCAGTTATTATGTTGTCCGAACCCTCTGTCAATCGGATCTGCTCGGCATAAACGTAGTACACCAGTTTGTCGTTACCAAAATCTGGAAAAAAGGAAAAATATCAGTTTCACTCCATTATTACTAATTTGTGGAGAAACCACGTTCATTTAGCGCAGCGTGCGAGTCTCAAACCAGAGTTTAAAGATTTCATGACTATGCTTACCTACAGAAACAATCAGTGGTCCTGGGTTGTTTGTCGTGATATCAAGAAGAGGAGTTCCTTCCTGAAAAATAGTGAATTAATATTCATTTCTATGTATTCATAAACAAATAATACCTCTTTGTGCTCAAACAGATCAGTAATATTTTCACCCAATAGCAGGAACAAATAATTCAGCACGTCGTAGTCCGAAGCTGTTTCAGTTAGTCGTAGCTTCTTGCGAGCTGTGTTAGAATAACTAATGATTTTGTTGCGTTTGGCCATGAAGTAGTTCGATAAAGCACCTGCTTTAACCCCAGTCGCTTTTTCAAAATGAAACCCAAGCAATTGACGCCGTAGTAGAACTGGCAGCGTGTCAATAGTCTTCTGCAAATCTTCATTATCAAAACAGGATCTGACGTACGACTGAGATTCTTCCAAGAATTCGTTAGTGAGCAAGTCGGGTTCATTTCTCACCAGCTTCGATAGTATTTCTTTGTTGCATTCTTTCGACGAAAATTCCCAGTATTCTTTTAAAGTTCCAGCTTTTACGTTCCGATTAGTTTTACCATAGCTTGTAGTTAGAATTTGAACATCAGGGTCTTTAAATCTATTCAAGTACGTGTTTCTGTTTATCATTTTGTGTTTCCAAACGACAAAACTTTGACCATTCCCGAAACCGTCGTCATCAACAAAATTCAAACCAGGATATTTTTGTAGAATTTGCTTGGCGATTTCTTCCATAGTTGCAGCACTGATTCTGGAATCAATGAATCTGAGTTGATCCACCACCATGTTGCAAAGGTTGTTTACTTCGGTCTTTGATAGTTGTAGTGCACGAGGAATACTTGCGGTAGCATTTCTGTCTCGGATATCTTGGAGACACTGAAGTCGGTTTAATAAGCCGTCGCTTATTTTCAACCAATTTATTTTAAAGAAACGGAACTTCATCTCAGTTGATGCGTGCTTTTTCTCGCTTTTCTGAATGATTGGTACATCGGACAGTATTCTTTTGGGTGCTGCATTGGGTGACATGTTCTCCCGGTCGTCAGTAAGATGATTGTCTGTAGATTGGAATAAGTTCCATTCAGGATCAGATTGACTATCCTGCCGCATGGCCACCGGTTTGATTTCTACTTCTTCAGTCTCTATGAGTGGTATACGTTCAATATCAAATGTCACGATATTATTTTCCGGAAACGAACTAATAGCATCTTCCGATGCACTCGGAATAGCCACCGATCTCAGTTGTGACTCTAAAACAGGTTGAGGCGAGGAAATCACTGCAATAACATTTTGAGTGGACTGGAGTGGACGAAGATTTAACGAGTTGTCAGCGTTTGCATTTAATGTATTCTCCAGCGGAACAAAGTTGGTGGTATGAGATGAATCTGCAAATAAATATGACATTGGCATTAAGTTTTTAAGATGAATTCAAGAACGTTTCAACGAAAGTTTGTTTTCGCAAGACTACAGAAACAGCGCAGTGAAAAACAATAAGGGAAGGTCCATTAATTATGTCACGCAGTTAGGGGGGAGGGGAGGGGGGGGGGTTTGGGAAAACGTGACGATCCATACGAAAAAATTTCAAGGTCCATACAAAAAATGTGACAAGGGGGGGGGGATTTGTAAAAAGTTATTTTTTGCGTGACGTAATTAATGGACGTTCCCTAACAGTCTGTTAACCTAGGTTGAA
Source organism: Aedes japonicus (assembly GCA_034211315.2). Taxonomy (NCBI): domain Eukaryota; kingdom Metazoa; phylum Arthropoda; class Insecta; order Diptera; family Culicidae; genus Aedes; species Aedes japonicus. The sequence goes on from JASCZW010013261.1 coordinate 13,407, forward strand.
AACAGTTCCAACCCGAACTTATTGTCAGTGTGAACCTCAACCCGATACGAAGTACAAATAAAAACGTACACACCGACGTTCAACACACAACAAGCTGACCCAAGCTTGATACCCGATGCAGGTTGGAACTGAATCAAAACCAAAAATGGGATATGATTTATTTTTTCAATGTTTACATATAAACACTATTATCGAATTCATTCTTGAACCTAGGTTGCCCAACCTGTGATACCCAAACTATTTGTTAGTGTAAATCTCAACCCGATATGAATTACAAATAAAGACAAACACACCGACGTTTAACACACAACAGACTGACCCAATTTTGATACCCTATTCAGGTTGGAACTAATTAAAAACGAACTGTTATTGCTGTGAAGTTACTTAATTTTGCAGTGAACACTCTGAAGTAAAGTATGTAAAGAATGAGTTAAAACTCTCAATTAATATTTTTGATACAGTCTAGAAACTTTTTGCAATAGGGCGAATGTAGCAATAAGAGATTCTGCACGGAGAAAATAGAGTCCCGTTTGAAACAACAAACTTGTTGGTTGACATCCAAACTAACAAAACTGGTTGTTTTACAAAACCGTTTTGTTGTTTCAAACCAACGATTTCGTTTTGAAACAAACAGGTAGGTTGGTTGTTTCTACCTAAAGATATTACCATCATACAACACAAATTATGGTTGTTCTAAACTAATATTTTTGTTGTTTACACTTTGACAGGGATTTATTATTACCAAAACACAGGTTGCGTTGATCCAGGTAACAAATTGAAATGTTAGATTAATTTAACCAGAGCGGCGGTAAATTCAAACTGATATCTTGTTAGGAGAAAAAACAACTAAAAATTTAGTTTGAAAAAGATTTTTTTTTTGGGTATTTCATATTCCATCATCTCTCATGCTCTCACGCTATCATTCACCAATAGGTAAAAATTTAATATTTTAATTTGAAAATAACTTTAAAATAGTAAGAATAGAAAGGCTTGCATTAACATTTGTAAATTTTAACATTAAACATTAACAATTGAAAAAAAAAATATATGAGAAAACTTCGATGATTTTGCAAAACTTAGTGTTTTTGAACCTACAGGCATTTAATAGAATGTGTTTACTTATATTGCTGAAATAAAAACTCTGCTAGACATTAACTTCAATTACAGAATCATTTGCTAATTTTTTTGTAACCAAAATCAATAATGGTGACTATTATTTTGAATATGTGAAGATACAGTTTTCAGAATGAGTATGGTCTTTTTTCACAACTATCTTCTCAATTTCATAATATCTGGTTGGACTGTTTTTATATGGCGGGTTGTTTAAAAATCTATGAATTATTAATTCAACTAAGGTAAAAATGACATTTTCTTTTGTTTGTTCTTGTTTGGGCTTGGTTAAAGTGATTCGATACCTGCAATACGAAATTTATGTTCCGTAATTTTGTTGGATATAAGAATGATGATGTATGAATAATGTCGATGATATGAATTCATAGTAAGCAAAATCTCACCTTGTTTCAAGCGTTTCATTAATTTGAAATTAGTTTGAATTTTCCCAATGTTAGAGATATTTTTGTTTGTTGTCTTGTTATTTCAAGATTTTCCAGAAAAAAATGAACTGAACCATGCACATTTCACAAATCTGTTCACAGATGATAAGGCTGAAAAAGTAAATCGGCGAACAAAAATAGGTTCTTTTCAAATATGATGCGAGATTTTTATTATCTTGACAATAACCGAGTTCGGGTAAACGTTGCTCATATTTGAGTTCTACGCATTAGTCGTTTATTTTGTTAATGTCTTATTTTGTTTAGGTCAGTCTCAAATTCAACAAAATTAAAATAATAAACATTAGACAGTATAGTACGGAAAACGTTCCACTTCCAATAACAGTAGCTTGGTATCTTGTTGAGGAAAGTACGGTAAAAAGGTCTTTTTCAGTTCTTCGGAACCAGCACTAACATTAGGAATTTTCTAATTGGAAATCGTAGCAAATAAGATATTTATATGCGAGTTATGGCACTGCAGTATCAACGTAAACAACACGGTAAGCTTCCTTTACCCATTAATGGGTACGATTTATTATTATTGTTATTCCTCATGTGGCTTTTTACGCATTTTACTGAAAAACGGCGCCTACCCATTTAAATGGGTAGACGCCGTTTTAAGGTAAAATGGGTTAAAATTTCCACAGGAGGAATAACAATAATAATAAATCGTACCCATTAATGGGTAAAGGAAGCTTACCGTGAAGATAATGGGTGATTAATTGAAATCCGCTTGTGCCCACTGGAGCAAAATTAAAAGTTTCGTAATACCATTTTCCTATTAAAAAAAACAGCTCTAACGAAACTGGATACAATGTGGACGACTACAACGGTTAGGAGTTCTTTATGATACGCTCACTACTGGTTATAATCACGAATTGGATAACGATGAATATATAGGCTGAATCTTGATTCATGGCTGAATAGGCTGAATCTTGATTCATGAATACGAAACGTCGTCGTTGATTGATAGTAGTAGTGTTAAAAAGTGCTTCGATATAATAAAACTTTGAATGTTATACGACTTGAAAGAACACTCACCACATGAATCTGCACCGTTGTCCTCGTCAAAAGGTGGGTAAAGCATTTCTACATGGCTCCAAATTTCTTCTTGCTCTAACACCATCAGTAAGTCACCCTTGAATGCATTCAACACCAAATCATTAGTGATGAGGCAACCGTCCGATTCTGTTACGATATTTGTAAATTGTCTTTTTAGGGTAATTGAGGCTGAAACAGTAAATAGAAGCATATCAACATGTGCATAAAAAGCATAATTTATATTTACCTTGATGAAGTAAGCTTCGCATGCTGCTCATAGCTGGTATAGCAATCCGGATTTGGCGTGTCGAGTCGCATATTTTGAATACCGTAGCAGTATCCATCTTGATTTTTTTCTTAAGTTCTGAACGTTGTTTTACTGTAAAAGGGGTAATGCGTGCTTGATAAACAAGTATTGTTTACCTTTTTCGTGGTAAGCAATCATCGGTGTTGTATCAATCAAACTTTCGAGTTGCTGAATATCCGATCTTAACGGTTTGTCTTCAATTACCATCAATCCTTGTTCGTGGATATTCAAAACTGAATGCACTTCTCCCAATATTATTATGTTTCTCTTTGCTTTATTGAATATAAGAATGTCAATTTTGAGAACATGGAAGACTTCGCCGAATTCATCGTGGCTTAGAAATAAGAAATCATTTGCTCTATATGTATGTCCACAGTATGAAGCAATTTCAGCACAAATAATATCTTCATCATGCAATTTTTGCTGTATCAGCTTATATTTAAGTGCGGGGGATAAGTCCTGAACACTATCCACATACTTCTCAACCAAAAACTCTTTCTCAAAGCGAATATTTGTTGTATTAAGCAAACCCTGGTAGTATTGGTGATGCTCTGTGCAAAATTTCAAAACATTTTTGAAATTCAACGTGCTGCGTACAGCTCTTTTAAAAAAAACAGTGCTTTCGCTCGCAAAACAGGGTACAATACGACATAAGAGGACCTAACCAAGTAATTGAACGAGGATAATGTAGCATAAAATGATGCTTAGGTCTTAAAGGAATATCAATTAGCAAAGTTCTCATTTCCAAATATTCAGTGATAAGGGAAGATAAAAGCTCGATTTGTTCGAAGCTAACAATTGGTGACGTCACGATATCAGTAATTTGCTTGATCATCATTAGTAATGAATAGAATCGATTGGAAAAATCGAATGGTTTGCTTATGAAAATTAGTGGTAGGATTTGTACGAGGTGCCATATGTCACAAGCCTTAGCTTTAATGTTCCTAGCTTTTCTAGTAAAATCAATTGTTATTTTTGTTTTGAGTTTTAGTTGATGAGAGATGTTATTGATTCTGGCCTGGAGAAAGCTGATAGAAACAAATTTTTCTTTAACGATTTTTCGCAGTATGAGAAATAAATCTGCGTTGACCCAGCCTTCGAAAAGATCATGAGCAATACAGGGAGGAGCACCAAATTCGAACACATTGAAATGTTTCAGTTCATTGAAAATACATTGTGTTTTTACCCCTCTATAAGGAATTTTCGCCGGATCATCAGTAATCACTGCAATATCATTAAATGCCGATTTCGAGGTTCTTCCTTCAGTGATTGTTGTGAAATCTTTTTGAAAAGTTTGGTAATCTATGTAACAAGTACGGCAAAAAAACGAACTTTTAGAGAAGTTCTCAGTTAATCCCGCTAATTGGTGAGCACCAAGATTGTCATTCATAGTGGTGAAAATAGAACCGTATATTCGCTCCTCTATTCCACCACCGTGGACTTTTATTCCTTCTTCTTCTAGAACCTTGAGATCTTCAACAAGTCGCCTAAATACAGCAGTTGATCCACAATGTGCAAAGTCTTTCGTTTTGCAGATCAAAACCAACTGAACATTTTCAGTTAAGCATCGTAGATGAGGATCCAAATTTCCTATGACAGCATAAACACACAATACCTTATGACGGCCAGTAGCGTTTCCAATAGAATTAACTACAAGTTCCGCCGCGTCTTGGTATAAGAAAATATTGAGAGTTTTGTCACTAAAGAAACCACTGTTCTTAAACTTCAGCCCATCTCGGTAATCTGATAAAAATCCTGACTTTTCAGATTTGTTGCGGAAAAATGGCCCTATAAACACTTGTATCGTTCAACAGAGCCGTAAATGTTTCTAAAATTGGGACATAATAATAGAAACATTCTCTATGGTCGTTATTTTTTGTAGTGATATTTGCACTGGGGAAACGTATGAAAAATTTTCGCGAAAAAACTTTTTACGCATGTGAGCTGAACGAAATTTTCCTTGGGAACCAAATAGTCGATCTAAGATATTTTCACAAGCAATTGTGCGCACTATTTTAGCTTCTTGTTCGGAGGTCAAATTCAACTCTTGGGCAACTTGCTTAAACCTTATTTCTAAACACTTTTTCTGTGCAATTGCTACTTCTTGCAATGTCAGAACTATCTCCTGCACTGCTGCATCCGGAATATGCTTTGAGAGATGAGCTTGATGAAAAGGCTGCCAAACAGTGCTTCTATAGAAGCGTAGCCTTCATCAGGTGGTGAGATTTCTTGGAAGCACATCTTTTCTTCTCGATCATCGTGTAAATTAAATTCTTCTTCTTCAATCACATCTGAGTTATCAACACTTATCAACACGTCCCGTTTTGCACGATGACAATATAGGTTGTGTAACCGCAAGCTGTTCACTGTTGAAAATGGTTTCCGTGTTCGACACTTTAAAGGACAAAATACTGGTACACCTGCTTCTATGTGCCGTTGCACATGTTTTGTAATAATCTTAAAGTTAGAAGAATCGGCGATACAGCCATATACGGGACACAGCACACGGGAACAGAATTTTTCAATATGGCGCTGGTTGAAGTGTTTTCTCAACGCCGTCAACGATTTGAAAACCACGCAACACTTTGTTTCTGGACACTCTAACGCTGGCAAATTTTTATGCACTCGTATATGCTTAATCAAACATTTATTATTTTCGCATTTAATGCCACATACTTTGCAGATAATAATCATTTTAATGAATATTTACCGTAATTTACCAACCGCTCTAGAAAAAATCGACGCTTGCCGAAGACTGTCAAGTTTAAGCTACTGCGCATCCACTTGGTGGAATGGGTATGTTCAGCTTAGTCTACACGAATGATCTCGTAATTTTAAATGAAAAAGCATTGGAAAAAATGAAACCGATTATATTTTTATTGGAATTAGCCATATTTTTTTTTATAACATGCGATATTAGGTTAGCTAATGCATATGATTTTACGATTTTCAATAATGAGTTTGAGTACATTAAGAGCAACATAAAATTACAGAATTAAACTATTGTGTCACTCTGATTTGTGTTATATTTTAAAATTATGGTTCCTGTAATATTCATGTTTTTTTAGTGTGTAGTAAGGTAACTTTCCATAGAAGTGGAATAATCTGGAAAACGATTTGATCTTGATTCTATTGTTGTTTGTGATCATCAAGCTCCTGTATGAAGGGCCACACAACGTTTGGGCAGGCCCGTAAGCAGATACACTTACGCGAAACCCACGAATATAGGGAAGAAAATTTCCTTCCAAAAGCAAGTTCACTACTCGCAGCATTAGAATCGAGCCCTCGATTGACCGCCCTCGTTCCACAAAATGTTAACAATAGGGAGGAGGTAGTCCCACGCTCCCTATCTAAATCGTTTCACTTGGGTGCCCTGACGGTCCCTCCTTTTCCCCGTTATATATTAGGTCGCGGATATTTAGTATATTTTGTAGTGGCCATTTGATTGCTTACCTTGGAACATTTGGCTGAAATTAAAATTCCGTTCGGTTTATACCGTCTCTTCGATTGTTGCTCTGTGTAGTGTCGGTGTTTCAGTGGTGTGAGGTTCGGTCGATGCCACCGGCGGAAACACGGCTTAACCGCTACTCTCCAATATGCGTCCGCAACGTCCTATGGTCCAAGCACGAAAGAGGGCGATTCAGCTACGCGCTTATGCTCGTGGTCTGACTTCGGCTTACGTGTGAGTGCCGGCGCCGGGCTTATGTGTGAGTGATGTTGCATGGCTGTGTAGTGTATACGTTTATATGAACGTCTCACATCTCTATCTGCAAAGGGGTGTTTTCTGTATACACACAAGTGGGTCCGTGTTTCCGTGGGTCTACCCCTACCTTTTGAAGAGCTGACTTTAGGATGCTTGGTATTTCCTGCGGTCATAGGATAAGAAAGAGAACAAAGACAAAGGCTTTAGTGATTCGTAACGCGCTTTGTGCATGTGAGATTTTCATGGTGATATTCTCACAACATTCCCGATGAGTACTGGTTTCCTCAATTCTATCATGTTTTGTTAAAGAAGATAAGAAACATTTTACAACGTGCTATATTTAGGAATATGAGGGCAATGATCCCCAATTGCATCTTCAAGTGATCATTACAAGCTGTACATTTGGTTTAGGCACTTTTGAACGTTGATGGGGCAGCCGGAAAGGGGATGCTCGAATTGAAATGGTATTGCTGGCAGTTATCAATATCAATGCTCACGATTCGAGTATGAATCGGTCACGATGAGACGCGATTACACGATTAATAATACTGTTGTAATTAATGACGATAATGGAAGCGATAGTTTTTTATGTGAATTTGATAAAGATTCACAGCGATTCAATGTGCTATCGCAAAGTTGCGTACCTCTCGGCCACAACATTCTTCTATTTACACTCTGTTAATCTTTTGGCAAAATATGAGTGCAATCGGTTTAAAAAAAACCCTGACAATAATAGAAGAAAACCCGCCAAAGCCGTCATTTCCACTATTCAACAATCTGAGAATAAATATAAACAAATATCTAAAATTTTAAGATTAAAAAATTGCAGAAACTTCAGGTATCAAAATCTTAATAAATAAACAACAAAAAATCCAAATTGCTATAGAAAAGTTCAGCACTCGACACTGAAGAAGTCTATAAGTAGCACACGAAATAGGCCTATCTGTCAAAAGATTAGCTTCTAGTAGAATTTAAAGGAATTTGCTCGCGTTTACTAGCGAAAATTTGAAAAGTGTTTCAATATTTTATTTTTATTTTTGAAAAGTGATCAAATGAAGTGTTAATTTCAAATTCTCCTAGTTTGCCAATCACAAACTGTTCTACTGATACGCTGAAAAAGTTTTTTTAAAAAGTACTTTTTTTTTAAAAGTGAAAGTATAGAAATCATATATTCAGTAGCTCAAAGATCCAAAGATAAATCAAATATAAAAAAGTTCAAATTAAGAGCAGTGAAACATATCGAACTATCAACAGTACTACAATCACGTATCCACTATGCACTGATTTACCGGTTAATTCAGTGGTTAGCCAAGTTATTTGATTCGGGATTTGATGTTCAAATAAAAAAAATGTTTCCCGACGATGGCTTTGTTCGACAAATGGTTTGTCCATTTTGTCTTTCGGTGATATTAGTGTCGATATATCGACACAGAATTTTCATTAGAGCCTAACTGACAAACGCAAATAATGGCTTTTTCCTTAAGTTTCTTGTCATTGAAAACTCGCCCAATCATTCCACCATGGTCATTTCGAAGAAGAAGAGTTCACTTATCTAATACAATTGAAGGCTTACATGGGTAGCCTTTATGCGATGAGAATTTTACGGAAGAAGTTATTGTTTACGTTTGTCAGTTAGGCCCTAATGAAGAATATTTGTCGATATATTAAATATAACAAACACCTCTTATTTATACAGTATTGACTTTTCAATGCAAAAAGCTGGTATGTCCAATCACTGTTAATTTACACTGATCGTTAAAGAAGGTTTTTGAACTTTCTCACGCCTAACCAAATGCTATCAAGTTGTGGAAATAAACTGAATTTGTTTTAGACTACGAGCTATATCACTTGATATAGCGAATCTTGATATGAGCCGTCAGATGCATTATTTCCAGTGAAAACTAGATGTACGAACTTTGATATGAAGCTAGTCTTTATCAAGTGATATAGCTCGTAATCTGAATGGCAAATAAAATTTTCTTTTCTTTTTGACAAAATTATGAAATAACATTAAACAAATTTACCGGTTCGTTAAATATGAAGAAAATATGAAAGTTTGAAGTCCAACCATATTTAATACATTACCTAAGCATAGATAGATAGTTGTGTTTTATTCGCCAGTATTCACTACAATATTTAGTTTATTTCTCAATTATTGGTAGCCTCATACCTCGGAATATGTTTTCGCTGGATTTTAATCCCAGTGCATTTTAAATATGGCTGGATTTTCGATTTTCCGTGTCAAAATTACGATAATCTCAGCCCTTTGAAATTATATGAGAACAAAATGCTTGGACAAAATTCCCGAGGGGGTAGGCTACCTTAACCATTTTTAATTTCAGGACAATCGGAGTTTTGAGTTTTTGTTTTGCTTCGATTAGACATACATTGCAAAACACTTTGTCAGGAAGCAGATGATGTGTAGATCAATTTTTGACATGTTTTAGTGCACCAATTTTTTTTTCCACACATCGCTGGTTCAATTACCATTATTTGTGGTATCAATATGTACACTTGTGATGGAAATAGCCCTCGACATTTAAGGCGGAAATTTCATTATTTTTAAATTCAAACTCACCCGCGAAATTTAAATTCAAACTCACGCGTCAAAAGACGGAACATGAAAATGTACACTGAAGTTTCTACGAAACGAAACGACAAAGATCATCACTGTTTCGCTGAAGTTCAAAGAACATCCCTGGGCTTCGCAGAGTATCCCTGAAGTTTGTAGAACTTCCTTAAAGTTCATTGACTTTCCCTGAAATCGTTGAAGTTTCTAAATTTCCATGAAATTTGTCGAACTTCCCGGAAGTTTATTGAATTTCTATGAAATTCGTCAAATTTCCTGAAGTTATACTAATCGTAGTTTATCGTAAATTTTGATCTGAAGCTCATTGATTTTCCATGAAGTTTATTGAACTAGAGTTTCCATGTAGTTCGTTGAATATCTATGAAGTTCGTAGAACATCCCTGAAGTTTGTTGAACTCCCATGAGTTTTGTAAAACTTCCCGATTGATAATGTTGCTTTGTCGGGTTGGTTTGGTTAGGTTAAAGGATAATGGGGCCTCTCTTGGCTCTCTTGGTAAAGACGCAAGCTATAAAGCAAAATCATGCTGGAGACAGCTTGGTTCGATTCCCAGTCTGGTCTTGGGATTGTTCAGGTTTGAAAATTTCTCGACTTCCCAAGGTATAGATTATGACTGTACATGCCAAACAATTTTACTTATGCAAAAATAATATAGGCATAGAAAGCTCCCAAATAATACCTGTAGAAGGGCATCAAGAACACTAAGTTGAGAGCCAGCGCAAAGTCCCAGGAAGGGCGTAACAAAAATCAGGAAGAATAAGAAGAAGAAGGATATTGTTTTCATTACTAGGTTTGATGTTTTTTTAATTTTTTCAACTTTTTTTCAACAGTTTGGTTCATAAAATATCTTTAAAAATCAGATTCATCGTTATTATGACTACTTTTTTGAGTCACAGCTAATTTTTTAGGCTTACTTGTTTCACTTACAATAGAACTTTTTGTATCTCATTGCTCTCTTCTTGTAATTCAACAAATCTTCGGAATAGTTCGAGTTTCTTTTCTTCGCGTTAGATCGCTAACTCACTCTTGATCCTGTTCTAACTCTCATTCCGACCTCATCAGGTATATCTTCTACTTCCATCGATTCACCGTCAAAACCTTCTTTAAGGAATTCTTCTGCAAACACTTCATTTCCTTCTGCAGTTTGACTATCCATGTACGGTTCCTTTCTATCATCCGTAGGGGAGGCTTTTCTGAGAGAGCTTGCGATATCCAAACGATTTTGCAGCAGCTATGCCGGAAACAGAGGCATTCAACCCGGCGGATTTCACCACACTTTCTTCCTGTTGATCTTATTTAGGATCCTCCTTTTTTGTGGCGTAGTTTGTTTTTCACTTCATATTTGTTGTCCGCCCACACCTATAATCAATAAAGAGAAGCAAGCAGTAATGTTATGGAACAAGGATAGACAAATCAATTTTTCATTCTACTTCTGAACATCAAACAATCAAGTCGTTATTGAAATTAAATCTGAATCGCTCTGTCAACTGTGCCCAATGTTAATATTTTCAAAAAACAACTCCAAGTTTACCTTTTTCCACTCGGAAACTTCCCGCACCGGAGGACCTCGTTCGTTGAGCGCATTTCTCAAATGACCCCACAATCGGTGGGAGTTTCTTTTGGCATCGGGAGTTTTTATCAGACCCCGAGCAAGGTCTGGGTTTTCTTCCATTAATTCCATATAGAATTTCACTTAAGAGTAATTGATGATCAACGCATTTCGTTGCGAACCCGTAGACCTAAAATAAATTGTAATTAATGATTGAATTCAATTAAAAACATTATATTTGTACTTACATATTATAGTACATGCATACAATTCACCGATTATTTGTGCAATCAAATTCGTATTTGCTATTGAATTTCACGATGATGTTGAGGCTATGATTGCACTTATTTTTGCTACGAACAACTCCAACTTAACGAGATATTTGTAGACGAATCGCTCTTAAAAATGCTCGAACTTAATGTTACGCAATCCCAATTTTTACTCGAAGATCTAGTACTACCCGAAGCGCTTCACTCGTTTCGAGCTCGAATCGAAATCGATAATAGCAAATGCGGCCACTGTATCGAAATGCGCAATGTCACCCCAGGTTTCTGAAGGGCTAATAAACTTAACTGAAGGGATGCATACACGGTGCACACGGAGATTTGAGATTACACATTGTATGTATGAAAATCACTCCACCTTCGGCAGTTATACCATAGACTAACTCTAAGACCAGTAGGTCCCATACAAAACGATCTTTTTCTTGGCTCAGTCAGTACTAGAACATCGGTCCCAAGTCGGTCCCAAGCTTTATAATGCGCCCCTAATAATGAACTCACATGAACACATCCTCAAATGTTCTGTCGAAATAATACAGCAAATCAAAACAAAGGCGCAAATATGTATAACAAGGTGCTGGCTTCAAGGTGTAATTCGACCAAGGGGTTCTTCAACAGTGAACCAATTTCTAATCGCTAGTTGCATATTGATTGTTGGTTATATGAAGCCAAAAAATATGGGTAATTTCAAAAATATAATGTGAGTTAAAAGTACCCACCTGGAAACAGCTTCATGAAGTTCCAGAGGTGGGGTGTTTTTCACTCTTATGTGGGTGAAAATTTACTTCATAAAAATTATAAATCCTTCAGAGTTTGTCAGAAGTACAAGTAAGTACAAATTGTATACCGTTGCTGCTCACTTTAGTGGTTAATTCTATTTCCAGCTCTGGATTCTGATGGATAACAACTTCAAGCATGGATGTGCAAGGGCTAAACTGAACCCAGAATGTTGGAAAAAACAGGAAAAACGTTTCTGTAAACACGTCAATTATAAATGTTAAATTTTTACAAGATGTTTTATTGCTTAACATAACATCTTAACATAACATCATCAAATACAGAGAGCTAATTTATTTCTTAATTTCTTAAAATTTTCCTAAACAATTTTTTAAAATAGTACAAAATGGAATTTTATTAGATGGGTACTTTTAACCTTTCAAAAAAAAATCTGGCTTCGAGAAGATGGGTGAAAAGTAAACATCCGTTTTGACGTACAGACCTTGTTCCCACTTATGGGTAAAACACTTTTACCCACCTTGTACTAACCCACTTATTTCCAAGGTGGGTGAAAAAACACCCATTTGTGGGTACTTTGATTCCTACGTGTGAAAAATTTAATCGGCCTGTCTCAAATTTCCCGGCGGCGCAGGCAAAAAATGCAGCGGCGCTTCGGTCGAAAATAGTGGCGGCGGCGGCGGCGCTATAAAATCGTCGGCGTCGGTGGCGTGTGCGGCGGCGCACAGATCTACTGCAGGGGAAACACTCGCAAAAACGAGGCCAGGGAAAACGAGGGAGCATATATGAGAGATGGAACACAAGGACGACAGCAAACGCGCTGCCGGTTAGATAGCAGAATTTCTTTAATTAAATTTTGCGGCAATGTGTTGTGACAGCAGCTGATACGGGAATGTGTGGACGCCCTGGAAATTGCTCCACCTTGTGTGAGTTTTTGTTGTTCTGGCGCTCATAATCAGAAACTGTTGAACATATTGCAGAACATTCCATTAGATGAACCGATCCTGTTCGGA